>JASANB010000750.1:0-46317 GCA_030248155.1 Sabatieria punctata | reverse complement strand
TCGAAGATGATCCTGGTGTTCTAGTAAAGCGCACGCGCAATTTTTAGAGGGGTTGCGAGATTCTTGACCGTGTCACTCTAATAGTGCAGTGCTGCGCATCGACACTGGCCGTTTTGGGCCGCTGAGTGGCACATTCTTGCTTCTCTTAGTTTATTCTTGAATTTGGAGACCACCAAATGGTTGGATCAGATTTTGTCGTCTAGTTAGGCGCTGCTTGTCAGCATTTGTTGGTACACATGTGAAAGCGTCAACAACCATTTAATTCAGTGAACCCCGGCGCCTTGTCTGGTAAGCTTGGTTGGTTGGCTATTGAAGAGCAGCCAGTACCACATCCATCTATATCTTTGCGCAAAGCTTTTTGGTATGTGGCTTGGCTTGGGTGACTGCAATAGCAGATCCAGTCCGTTGGATTTGAACTACATTGTATGTACTTCCAGTCACTTCAACCAGTTTCGAACCCACAAACAAATTGCAGAACGACGCGACGTATGCCAAATGCTTCAAAATTTATTATGATCCAATTATGTGCATAGGTTTAACATAGATAAGTTTATTTGATAGCGGGCAAGAAAGTTAGTAGAAACAAATACAAGTGATCAGGCGTAGAACTCAGAAGCGCGTCCGTTAGGGTGTTGTTTGTCGTCGTACCACCAGGGAAACACATCTATGATCCCACCACCGCCTGCAACCGTGAAGCTCTCGTGATACTTTACCATGGCGGCTACAGTGGCAAAGGAGGTGCGTCGTGGATCGGAGCAGTCGACGTAATATCGCCGTTGTCTCAGTTTAACTGGATATTGTCGGAAGTCGCCGGAACTTGTTCTATAGGCCACCAGTAAGGGAAAAGGGTAGGTGGTAGAGTGATAGAGGGCAAAGTCTGTTTTCTGCTTCACTAAACGTTCCATATCGAGCTTGAAACGAATGCCTTTGTACCGAGCTAGGTTGGCTACAGATTTGGGCGTCCCCGCCAGAGTTACTGAAGTGCCTTCCTCAAATGGCGACTTGATTTCAGTGTCTCGCCGAGATGTGCTCGCCGTTATGCTGTCATTGCGAGTGTCCCTTGCGTCCAGTAGACTTTCTGAAATAATCAGACTTAGACCGTCTTGCCTCTGAAGCATCGTTACCGTGTCCCTGCGGGTACTGACAGTCATCGAGCCACCAATGAAATGTGTCAAACGGCGGACCAAGGCAAGCATACAGTTTGTGGTGTTCAAGTAGATCAGCGATATCAGACTTGAATACAGTTGGTTCTGACGACACACAGCCGACGAAATACTTTGGGTTGGGGCAGTTGAGCACTTTGATTGGATAGTACCGAATGGCACCGGTTCCCGTTTTGTAGGCCAGAGTCAACGGATGACCGCATAGCTGTTGGTCGTGGAACAGCACGAATTCGCCTCTGCTACCCTTTCGATGCAATTTGTGTTCAATGCTGCGCCGCCTGTTGATTCCTTTGTATTTCCGGATGTGACTGAGCATCAGGGGCGGCACTTCCTTCACGCACACGATCTGACCCGACTTCACCACCGCTGTGTTGGTCTGTCGTTGCTCAGACGGCGGTGTCCCTCCATCGGCCATTTGATTATGCATCCCTCTGCTCCAAACACAAAAACAAATTGCAGACGAACCAGTAAATAACACAAATACATCTTTTTGGACTGCACTGACTTATACGCATACACTGTGTCGTTTGTTGTTTCTAGTTGGGCGGCTGTAGTGACATAAATCGTACAGTACATGAATCTATTTAGTAATTTTAAAGAATTGTGTCGGATCTTATAGGTGGCCGATGGGCTGATCCCCACCAGACCACCTATTGCACACGTATGATGGTGTAACCAACAGCAGTCTAAAAGTATACTTCAAAAATTAGCGAATTATGAGTTTTTTGCTAATACTCTAGAAACAAGAAGAACGAAAGTCGGAATACCTACAGACAACTCAGCATTCTTTATGGTAGCGCCGCAACGTTTTTTCATTATAACCAAAGGTGTAGACGGAACCAAGCTCTAAATCAGCTTTTTCTGTAGATGGGATAAATGTGATTTTTCAGTGAATTAGAGCAATTCAGCGAATTGAGTCTTTTCCTGCCTGATACCGACTATACTTTATGTAGTTCTGACATGGTATGCTGACATGGTAATGTCTGTAGTCTGTTACTTGCACCCGATGGGATCAAAATCTTCAACCGGATCGGATCGCACTCAAATTCCTGTAAACGGATCCGGATGGGATATCAGTAAAAATATAGGGTCTTTCCCAGTAGCGTACCCAGGATTTTGCAAGGGGGTGTAAAATTTTCTAAGTACGGACGTGGCTGCTGCCCAACCAGGGCGACAAAATTTCGAAAAATCAGCCTTCAAAAACTCATATAACCATATAAACAACCATATAAGTGGTGGAGGAGCGGTCAGATTGAAAAAAACACGTCATTTTCATAATCAGCGGCAAAAACTATTAGGTGATATAAATTTGATAAGACCACTTTGAGTACTACTCTAGAAATACTGTTGGTCTCAAATTTGGACGAAAATTTCTCCCGATGCAGAGCGAATCTAGCTAAATGCATTTTCGAACTCAGCACACAAAACTGCATCGAACAATATGCTTGCTATTAAGCTTTGCCAAAAAATTCTTCGAACACCTTTGAGAGACCAAAACACTCCCTCCCCTTAAAACAGCAAACTTTAGTGCGCTCATTTCGTTTGGCCAACTCATACCTAACTTTTATTAAAACATTAGTTTGGCAGGGCCCTTGCACAAAAAGCTATAAGATTTTTCAAAAAAACGGAGTGGCATTTTGCGGCAATTTCGTAGTTTTCGGTGAATATGTTGCTAACCAGATAAGATATGGAAGCGGGAGTACCAGAATATGAAAGGCCATTGGAAGGGCTACAAAACCATATGCGAGTCGGGATCCTAGCTTAAGAAACAAATAAAGGATGATCGTTTGAATGGAGACTGTCAGAAACCAGAAAATGAGCCCGAAAATCTATGCCGACCCAACTTTGAGGGGTGTCTCCGGTTCCAGCGGGCTGGTGGTGGCCGGGCATGCACCGTTGGTCTTCGATTGAGCTCTATTTAACACATTCTTATATAAGCTAGATTCGTGAGATGGCTCTAAGCTGACTTTCTAGCAAAATGCATCTTAAACATCGATTAGCGGTGCATTACTCCCGGAACCCTCCTCAGAGTACTAATTATGTAGTAAACGATCACGCGCAGAACATATTTGTTGCTTGTTTTCCTAACCCTATGCCTAATCCTGAGCCTAAACATAAGTCTGAACCTGAGCGTAAGCCTAAGCTTGAACTGTCAATTGGTTTTAGTGTTGGGTTGTTAGAATACTAAAATTTCCGTTTGATTATGAGACTACCGCCCGTTTGAGTACAGAATACCAGAAGTCAATCTGAGTTTTACTACTAGTCAAGCTTGCAATGAAAAGTTGGTCAAATTTTTACTTTGATATCTGCCTGTTTGAATTGACAGAATTACATATTGGTTAATCTCGGAAGCAAGTTGTATTCATATGTATAACTATTGTATGTACAGGTGAGTAGGCATGTTAAGAAGACAGGAAACAGAGACAGCAAGAGTACTGAAGTAGAAGAGATCAGTCCTTGTACATGGCTTCGATTTGTGCTGCCAGATCAATGAAGTAGAGTGATTTGAAAGAAATGTAAAAGCCAACCATGAATGACAGACTGAATAAGCCGCTGAGCAAGGCCTGCATTTGCAGCACTCCTTTCCAGAAATAACACGGCCGCTCCTCTGCGATGGTTTTGTTTAGCTCCTTGTCCACCTCCTCAAAGAACAGACACTTGCGGTCGCTCAGGTGGCTCCGGTACTCGAAAGCGGTCACCACCGTCACCCCGATGAGACTGCAGAGCACAAGCAACACACACACTAACAGGCAGCGCCAAAGGAAAACGCGCATGACACCACCGTCGCGCACCAGTAACCCCCAAACGCCAGCCGAAACGGTTAGGAAGGCCAAAATACATACGGCCATCCACAAAGACAACCAGATAGTGATGCCCTCATGTTGCCAGTAGGTGACCTCGTCGTAGACGGTCAGGTTGAGTGGAACGGCCACATTGAACGGATAGGTCCAGCCCAATAGCCAGGCAGCCCAAATGAACAGGACAACACACAGGAAACCGTCCCAGCACAGCCACAGCAACAGAGACAGAGTGACGTGGCAGGAACCGACTGAGTCGGCCTCGCTCGTGCCTCTCAAGTGAATGCGTTGCAGGTCCCTCTCCAACTGAAATCAAGCGCAATTGAACACAAGCTGACAGGAAAAGAATGGTGCACCTGTGAAAACTGCATAGTAACACTGGCTGAGTCATCTCTCGTGGGGGGTCCTCCTGGCGCCTCAACCTCACTGACCTGCGTGGACTCAATTTCCGATTGAGTACGCTCCGACCCGAGGTCTTGTGCGTCGACGTAAGCAGTTTTAGACTTTGGCGTAGTAGTCATACGTACAGAATATTATACAAAAGCAGCAACAAAACGACAACACAATGATGAACGTAGATAAGATGCTCGTATATATATAATTTTTAGCCCAGAATCTGAAGTCAAGTATGAAATGCCAATTAGAATTGTTTGTGCCTTACAAAAACTAGAAATTTTGATGATTTTTCATCATTGAAGCTATATTTCACCACATTGCTCCACCGTTCAGTCAATGTGTTTCATACCAAATTGTAGTGAATTGATAGCGCTACAGTATTGTGAAATAAAAAGAACGGTTAAGGGGGTTCCGGCCGGACGAGCTAGGGGGCCCAAAGGAGGTCGAAAAACATTTTTTCCTCAAAATGGAATTCGTTCGATCCTTGATTCTTAAAGCACTTTAAAGGTTACCCCAAACCCCCAATTTTGTGTCCCCAGTCTGATTAGTGCACTAGAAATTCGATTTTGAAATTTCGGTCCCATACTTAAACGGACCGATTTTCAGAGGGCCATATCTCGAGCGTGGAGGTCGAATCGGAATAGTCTTTGCGATGGTTATATAACCTATCGAGAGGTGTTAGTCCTCCAACTTCGAGGGCTCTACGCCAAAGCTTTCAATTTTGGGTCTGAATAGGGCAAAGGGCCAAGACTCGATCGAACCAGAGACTGACTCTTAAGCTTTTTTCTGTATGCCAAAATACACTGATTTCTGCTAATATTCTCTTCTTTCTTATTGGTGCGGCATTGGTAGACCTGGCCTTAGTGGGACCTGAAAAGATAGGGTCAGGGCAATAGCACAGAGCTCGGGCTCAGAAAGCATGGAAAAAATGTTTGTAGCGCAATATGAAACCGGGAACTATTTACTGGCAGCGAAAGGAGACACGAGATACAGACAAAGAAACAAGGTAGTAAGTTTGTATTGTAGACATCAGTCACTCGTCACCAGTCGCCTCCAAACTCTTTCTCACACACTGAGCCACGCGCTTCTTGAATTGTTTCGAATCTTGGCGCAACATTTTCTGAAAGAACACCTTGAACACTCAGTAGCGTACCCAGTGAGGTAGGGTGCGTACACCCCTTTGTGGCGCGGTGGGAAGGAAAACTTAGGCAAAAATAGGAGAAAGTAATATGAATTATGTATTATTTTAGGTTCAAAATGCGTTTTAAATTTTAAATTTAACCAAATTTTCACAATTTTCTCGCCCTAGCCCAACCTGGCAACTTCAAAATTTTACACCCCCCTTTGCAAAATCCTGGGTACGCCACTGTGAAGACTTCTATTTAGGAAGACAGAACTCACAGCAGCATCGACGTTTTCCGGCGACTGATCGTTTGGGTCGGCAAGCAGCGATATGACAGATACGAGTATAGTCTCGACTGTATGAATCGGTAACCAACGTTCCTGCGCTTTCTCGTAACCATATATGTCATCTCCAGGCTCGTGAAGAATCGAAATACACACGTTGCCATCCGTGCCAACTGAAACGTCTACAATACCACACACCAACTGCAACACTCTCACTGTTGGGGTGCCAAATCTCTGTCAGGAACCGCATCTTCGGCGGACGTTGAGGGTAATCCCTTGGAAAATCCATAACTGCTTTGAAAATGCCTCCTTCACTTAAATACACATGCACCTAGTGACTGAACGGATGACAGAAGCGTTGAGAGTTACTATAGAGTGTCAGGAGGACCGACAATAGTAATGTACCACTTGTAAATGTCTTCCTCATCGACCAGACCTGCCGAAAACCCTTCCACTGGTTTCTTGACTAAATCTGAAATTTGCAACACTGTACACAACGCACTCTACTACCGTCCTACCTCTTAGTTGCTTCTTGAGTAACAGCGCTGACTGCAGTGCACACATTGGGACAACACAACAACACGGCAAAATATAAATGAATGAATGATGCAAAAATCAGCTTTACAAAACAACCTGTTTAATCATCGTGCCACATGCGTATGTAAGCTGACTGATACAACTTGATCGCAACTCGTACGTACTGTATGAACTTTGCTACAGAAAGTATGAGAGCGGCCGCTCAACAGCCAGGCAGCGCGCCCACACAGAGTGGGCAAAAGTCATCTTTCTATTTTTAATTTTTTTACAGCACGTCATACCTGGACATAAAAGAGCAGTATTTACGTTTGCAGAATAGCCACTGTCGATTTAAGGAGGTCAGATGGTGCTTCTTGTTCTTCTATCAGCCTTTACTTCTACTCATAGCCACCTTTTCTAAACCCAATCATTTATCATCACATAACTCTACCTCACACAGCTGCTTATCTCTCTGCACTCTCAGTTCACTTAGATGACCCAACTTTCGGTCTGTTTTGCTCAACTTCATGGCTGTTTTTTACCTGCGTACGTGCGCCTTTTCGCCTACATAACTTCCACCTTGAGGCCTGTTTTTGCCCAATTTAGTGACTGATTTGCCTAACTTGGAGCCTATTTCGCTGAATTTCAGGCCTGTTTTTGCCTGCGTACCTGATTTGTCTAACTTAGTGACTGATTTGCTTAACTTGAGACCTATTTTGCCCAATTTGGTGACCGTTATGTCCAACGTTTCGCCTATTTTGGTCAACTTTTGGCCTGTTTAGTACAACGTGAGGCCTGTTTTAAGCAACTTGTTTATCTTGTCCAGCTCTGAACTTGTATCTCGTTCCTTCAGTTTGGATATCTTCTGGTCTGCCTTATTCATGCACTTCTTGTACACCTGCAGAACATTGACTGCCTCTGTTCTGTTGTGAAGCTCGCTCTACTGCCAGCACGAGCTGTCATAATATAAAATAAGCAAAAACAAAGAGCTAATTAATTACACGCATAGATACAGCTGGGATCAGTTGTTTAACTTCAGGGCAGCTTTTAGACAAATCTGGCAAATTATATGTACGACGTGCTGAAATAAAATTTCCGTTTTATTTTCACTAAATTTTTTCCACCGTACAGTAAAATAAATTGGAACCATCGCATTTTTTGGTTAGACTAATGAAACATGACATGAAACTATTCCAACCGTGGATTAGACCTTGGAATAGTTTGGACTTTCCATCACCTGCTATCCGCTAGAAATTCTCAGACTAGTCACTGTCGCTGCTGCTTGATTTTGGTTGTCGATCAATCTACCACGAAACGAAAGAGCCACTGCTTGGTCGAATACTTCCTGGAACTTGCTCCTGGCCTGGATCCTTGATGAAGTTAAAAATTCGTTCTCCTCTTCTCAACGAACATGGCATAATAATAATAATAATAGTCTTGAGTCTTGGGAGAATAATAATAGCTATTTTTCCTTCAAATTGCGCATTCTCACTCCACTGAAGCACGTGTGCCCGATGCCTACCTGGAACCCGAACCTATCTTACCGAAGGATTCGTAAAGGGTGCTCCACCCCTAACCAATATGCGGTACGTATTTTGACTTGTGGAACCGAAACTAAACCTATTTTGATGCTTTAAATAGATTTTTCATTCGATTAACTTGGAACTTTATTTTTGTCGCCTAAGCACCAAGACATGTTAGTAACGAAATCACGCAGAAAGAGTGTTAGTGGGCAACAGGATGCACAATGTCTATCTAAGAAAAACGGTGCACCCTTTACTGAAACAAGAGGAAGCCAGAAAGATCAATTTTTTAAGTTTCTCTCAAAAAATCGTCAAATTTCTTAATTCTACAATATCGTTAGGTAAAGAATTCCAGATTCGTATCACTCTCATCGAGAAAAAGTGCTTTCGACAATCCAAATTTTTTCCCAAAGAAGGAAGAGAGAGTTTCAGAGAATGGCCCCGTGTAGTAAAAAGAAGAGATCTTTGGAAAAAGTCATCAAAAGACAAATCAATCAAGCCATGGACTATTCTGTAAACTAATTGTCAATCAACCACGAGCCTGCGGTACTCGAGTGTTTCGAGAGTTAGCGCCTTAGACGCCCCGAATAAGCGCCTTGCAAATGTTCAAAGCCTGGGAGCCGCAGTGTAAAAAATCCGTTGCACACCCTCAACCACTAATATATCTTTCTTTTTGTATCGGTTCAATACAGGAGTAGCATATTCTAACTTTGGCCTAACATAGGTCTTAAGAGTCAGTCTCTGAACTGATCGAGTCTTGGCCCTTTGCCCTATTCAGACCCCAAAATTGAAACTTTGGGCTAGAGAGCTGTAAGTTGGTACACTAATACATACTTATGAGTTGTCTTTCAGCCCCAAAGGATTAGTGGATTTGACGCTCCAATCCCGAGATACAGCTTTCTGAAAATCGGCCCGCTTAACTATGGGACCAAAATTTCAAACTCGAATTTCTACCCTACCAGCTGGAGTTGGAAGATAAAAATTTGGGTTTCTGCGTAACTTTTGGAGTACTTTAAGAATCTGCAGTCCAATTTTGTGTTAGAATTAAAAATTATTTTTTCGACCTCTTTGGCGGGCCATAACTCGGCTGGAACCCCCCCTAGAGGCGCTTTTTTATTTCATAACTTTGTAGCGCTTTTTATAAGCTTCATTTTTGTATAGAGTATGCTACGATTGCTGGTGGCCAATCGAGTGAAAATTGGCCTCAAATGTCACCAACACGAAAAATTCGCATGTTTCACTCTAGACATAATTTTCCAAATCGAATTTCTGACTTAATAAACGGAGTTGAGCTTTGAAAATTTGGGTTTCCAGAGTACTTTCAGTGTGCTTTCGGAACATTTAGTGGATTTAGAATTTCGAGGAAAAAAATTTTTTTTGACCTCTTTGGCGGGCTATAATTGGGCTGGAAACCCCCCTAGAGGCGCTTTTTTATTTCATAACTTCATAGCGCTTTTTATAAGCTTCATTTTGGTATAGAATATGCTTCGATGGCCCGTGGCCATTCCGGTGACAATTGGCCTCATAGGTTATAAACTCGATAAATTCCCTCATTTGGAAGGCCAAATTTTTATGAGTTCTCAACATTTGAGGCCAATTGTCACTGGAATGGCCATGAGCAATCGAAGCATATTCTATACCAAAACGAAGCTTATAAAAAGCGCTATAAAGTTATGAAATAAAAAAGCGCCTCTAGGGGGGTTTCCAGCCCAGTTATGGCCCGCCAAAGAGGTCGAAAAAAATTTTTTTCCTCGAAATTCTAAATCCACTAAATATTCCGAAAGCACACTGAAAGTACTCTGGAAACCCAAATTTTCAAAGCTCAACTCCGTTTATTAAGTCAGAAATTCGATTTGGAAAATTATGTCTATAGTGAAACATGCGAATTTTTCGAGTTGGTGACATTTGAGGCCAATTTTCACTCGATTGGCCACCAGCAATCGTAGAATATTCTATACCAAAATGAAGCTTATAAAAAGCGCTACAAAGTTATGAAATAAAAAAGCGCCTCTAGGGGGGGTTCCAGCCGAGTTATGGCCCGCCAAAGAGGTCGAAAAAATAATTTTTTCTTCTAACACAAAATTGGACTGCAGATTCTTAAAGTACTCCAAAAGTTACGCAAAAACCCAAATTTTTATCTTCCAACTCCAGCTGGTAGGGTAGAAATTCGAGTTTGAAATTTTGGTCCCATAGTTAAGCGGGCCGATTTTCAGACGGCTGTATCTCGGGATTGGAGCGTCAAATCCACTAATCCTTTGGGGCTGAAAGACAACTCATAAGTATGTATTAGTGTACCAACTAACAGCTCTCTAGCCCAAAGTTTCAATTTTGGGGTCTGAATACTGAGACTCGATCGGTTCAGAGACCGACTCTTAACATGCATTTTGCGAGAAAGTCAGCTTTGGTGCCGAAGAGAGGGGGCAAGCAGGGCCATCTCACGGATCTGGCTGATATTTATATCTATTAAAATAGAGCACAGTCAAAGACCAACGGTGCATGCCCGGCCACCAGCAACCCCCTAGAACCGGAGCTACACCCCCTCAAAGTTGGGTCGGCAGCAATTTTCGGGCTCATTTTTATAGCTCTGACACCCTCCATTCAAACGATCACCCTTCATTCGTTTCTTAAGCTAGGATCCCGACTCGCATATGGTTTTGTAGCTGGTCCAATGGCCTTTCATTTTCTGGTACTCCCGTTTCCAGATCGTAGCTGGTTACCGAGATATTCGCCGAAAACTGCGAAATTTCCACAAAATGCCACTCCGTTTTTTTTTCGAAAAATCTTTATAACTTTTTGTTGAAAGGCCCTGCCAAGCTAATGTTTTAACAAAAGTTAGGCATGAGTTGGCCAAACAAAATGAGCGCCCCAAAGTGTGCGGTTTGCGGGGGGGAGGGGTGGTGTTTTGGCCTCTCAAAGGTGTTCGAAAAAAATTTTTTTGTGCAAAGCTTAGTTGTTGGCATACTGCTATATGCAGTTTTATGTGCTGAGTTCGAACATGCATTCAGTTTAGCTAGATTCGCTCTGGATCGGGAGAAATTGGCGTCCAAAGTTGAGACCAACCCTATTTCTTGACTGGCACTACTCACTAGTATGACCATTAACCGCGGTGCAATGCCGTTTTTCTTATGTAGTTTTTGCTGCTGATTCTGAAAATAACCTTATTTTTGCTCTACGTTGCCAAGTTTTGAAGTTATCGGCATTTTTATGATTTGGGAAGAAAACGGCTGCACTTGCTATAACATGCTCGTTTGAAAGGTGACTCAATTCAGTCGCATCTAGGGTACAGAGCCATGAAAATTTATATCACCTAATGCAGTTTTTGCCGCTGATTACGAAAATGACATCTGTTTTTCAATCTGACTGCTCCTGAGCTACTTATGTAACTTTTATACCCTGGTACTCAGACAATAAGTTATCTGTCAAATCTGGACGCAACATGGTATCTATCTGGTTCAGTTTTTTCCGCTGATTCAGAATATCATCATATTTTTGCGCTACGGCCACTCGGTCACAAGTTATGGACCTCCAAAATTTCATTAAGAAACATGCTGTGAGAAGCTGTAATCCTGAAATAAATGTTCAGCATTCATGCATTTCTGAAGGGAACCTTTTGTCACTCAATAGTGTACCCGACCTATTTTGACCCGCTGAGTTCAAAAATGGCGTTTGTTTTTCTCTACTGCTGTTCAATTTTGAGATATTACTGATCAAACAAAATTTGCAATAATATTCATATATCTCCAAAAGGAGTAACTATAGATTAAAACAAACGCCATTTTTTAACTCAGCGGGTCAAAATAGGTCGGGTACACTATTGAGTGACAAAAGGTTCCCTTCAGAAATGAATGAATGCTGAACATTTATTTCAGGATTACAGCTTCTCACGGCATGTTTCTTAATGAAACTTTGGAGGTCCATAACTTGTGACCGAGTGGCCGTAGCGCAAAAATGTGATGATATTCTGAATCAGCGGAAAAAACTGCACAAGATAGATACCATGTTGCGTCCAGATTTGACAGATAACATATTGTCTGAGTACCAGGGCATAAAAGTTACATAAGTAGCTCAGGAGCAGTTAGATTGAAAAACAGATGTCATTTTCGTAATCAGCGGCAAAAACTGCATTAGGTGATATAAATTTTCATGGCTCTGTACCCTAGATGCGACTGAATTGAGTCACCTTTCAAACGAGCATGTTATAGCAAGTGCAGCCGTTTTCTTCTCAAATCATAAAAATGCCGATAACTTCAAAACTAGGCAACGTAGAGCAAAAATAAGGTTATTTTCAGAATCAGCAGCAAAAACTACATAAGAAAAACTGCATTGCACCGCGGTTAATGGTCATACTAGTGAGTAGTGCCAGTCAAGAAAAAGGGTTGGTCTCAACTTTGGACGCCAATTTCTCCCGATCCAGAGCGAATCTAGCTAAACTGAATGCATTTTCGAACTCAGCACATAAAACTGCATATAGCAGTATGCTTTGCACAAAAAATTTTTTTTCGAACACATTTGAGAGGCCAAAACACCCCCCTCCCCCAAACCGCACACTTTGGGGCGCTGATTTTGTTTGGCCAACTCATGCCTAACTTTTGTTAAAACATTAGCTTGGCAGGGCCTTTGCACAAAAAGTTATAAAGAGTTTTCGAAAAAAAACGGAGTGGCATTTTGTGGAAATTTCGCAGTTTTCGGCGAATATCTCGGTAACCAGCTACGATCTGGAAACGGGAGTACCAGAAAATGAAAGGCCATTGGACCAGCTACAAAACCATATGCGAGTCGGGATCCTAGCTTAAGAAACGAATGAAGGGTGATCGTTTGAATGGAGGGTGTCAGAGCTATTAAAATGAGCACGAAAATTGCTGCCGACCCAACTTTGAGGGGTGATAGCTCCGGTTCTAGGGGGTTGCTGGTGGCCGGGCATGCACCGTTGGTCTTCGACTGTGCTCTATTTTAATAAATGTAAATATCAGCCAGATCCGTGAGATGGCCCTGCTTGCCCCCTCAAAGCTGACTTTCTCGCAAAATGCATCTTAAAAACCTCAGTAAGAAACTTGGGGTTACGATTGGAAAAGACTTTATGAATCAAGTGAGCTCGTTTAGACGCGTCGTTGGCGATTTTAACACAATGGTCAGAAAAGGAGAGATTTTGGTTGTGATCGAGTTCCACAAGAACACATAAATCCAACGTCTCTAAAACCGACTTGATTTGGGAACCATTAATTTCGTATTCGTGCTTTGGGTTTGTATTGCCTAAATGAAGTATGGAACATTTGTGCAATGCAAGCCTTAGTTTTACTGAGCGGCACCAAGTAAAAATAGCTTCAATGCTACCCTATTACCGATTCCATATTACCGCCTTGCCTGCCGTTTAGTTGGCAGAAACGACGTGTCTGTCGCTGTTGCGTCGTTGGTATCTCCCGATCAAAGTTAAGGCGGTCTGTACCAAAGTGGTCCAAATGCAATTTTCGCTTGTTTTGGCCTGCGTGCGTAGAGTAGAGAGAGCCTGCCAGAGTGGACCTGCAAAATGCAAAAAAGAAAAGCAAACGTTAAAGAAACGTTCTCGGATCTAGAGCGCATTGCCGGATCAGTTGGAAGGAAGGCGTGCTGTCGAGCTACCGGTGGAGGACGCAGACTGTTGAGCGCAGTTAGCATCTGATTGCGTCTATAGCATAACATAGAAAGTTGTGAGAAACATTGAAGTATGCACACAGAACAAGCGACAATGGTGACACAGTCTTCTGTTAAAACGATTGTTACTTTTTTGAACACTCATTATTACGTATTCGCAAACCAAAAATGAAAAAAATAAATTACTTGTGCTTTCTTCTTTCGCTTTGTCAAGTACGCCTGCATTGCGACGTGTGTCAGTCTGATGCCCAACAAAGGCGAAATTGCATCAGCCACATCTCTTGAACCGAATTTCGCCAGTTTCGTATTGATAGATTATCGGTTTGATTTCTTCTTGCCCAAGGAACGCCGAATCCAGTCTTCGGACGAACACGGCCACGGCGTTCCTATCATACGAGTGTAGAATTCCTTCCAGAATAATCGAAGAAGCAAAACCACTGAAAATCACGTTTACTCCCAGTACATCTAACGAATCAGTCACTACTTTCAGAAATAACGGGAATTTATTTTTGCACTTCCGACGTTTTTTATCATACATGTAATAGGGGGTCTATGGGTCAGCACCCCACCCGAATTAGGCCAGACCCCCTGGAAGGGGACCCCCCGAGACGATTTCGCCGACCCCGTCCGATTTTTCTGGCAAGTAAATTTTTGAGCAAATTTTTGCAACTTTTTACTATTTCAGACACGAAAATTGCCAAAATCGCCTGCAAAGCAGCACTTTTTAGCTGTATTTCAGCCCAAATTAGCGATTTTTGGCGATTTTTTGCCAAAAAATTGCGATTTTTCGATTTTTGAGCATTTTTTGGTGCCCAACCCCCCTCCCAAAATTTTGGCTCAGACCCCCAACGCCCCTCCCCCTTCGGCGGGCGGGCGGCGGCGGACATGTATGTTTTTTATGCTTGCTAAGACCTCTGGCGATCGTTAATTATACCAAACTGGCGGGGAAATGTTGTTCGATTTCTGGTAAATTAATCTGCTCGGGTGCGTAAATATTGGTACTGTATTGGGTAGGGATCGCTGTCGCTTTATGGTCGGTTGTTGGAAAGAACAGCATTTATATATAGTGTGCGCACTGATAGGAGTTGAGAAAGGGGTTACTTACTGCCGATGAGTTTGTATGAAGAAATATAAATAAAGAAAAGATGGCTGTCAATGGACTATACATTGTACAAGGGGAACTGAACTCGGTTGTGGCGCTGCTTCGACGAGCTCACAGATCTACCTGGGGTGCACCAGCTCACCAACAGGTCTGACTTATTATGATTTCTTTCTACCTACTCACGTCAAAGACCCAGTTGCTGTAGCAAGGCTTGTTTCGTGTAGGAACACGAATACCTGGATTATCCGAAGAAAAGCCGAGGATATATCCGAAGGAAAAATTGGTAAAATATCGGAAAACCACAAAAAATCCGAAAAATCAGAAAACAGTTCCTGACATAGGCTACATGGGCCGGGGTAATAATGGGTTTACCACTCCCTCTCGCCGGCCCATACCTCTCTCTCGGAGGGAGAAAATTTTCGCTTATTTAACGCAAAATAGGCGTTTTTCTGGCAAGTAATTTTTTGAGCAAATTTTTGCAATTTCTTTCAGACACAAAAATTGCCAAAATCACCTGTAAAACAACACTTTTTAGCTGTATTTCAGCCCAAATTAGCGATTTTTGAGACGAAAAATTGCGATTTTTGAGTTTTTAGTGCCCAACCCCCTCCCAAAATGTGGGCTCGGACCCTCCGGCCGGCGCCAGACCTCCCCAACCCCCTTCGGCGGACGACCTGCTACATGTATGCGCCCGCCTAGCAGTCTAGCAAAGCAAGCTTTGCAAATGAACAGAACAGTCGGAGAGAGAAGGAGCAGAAGGGGGAAGGATTCTCCGACAATAGGTGGTCGTTGCATTGCACGTCACAGCAGACACATTTCTGCTCTAGCATTTTCATTGGCATTTTGACTATAGAAGGGACAATAGCGTTTTCTGTATTAAAGCGACAACTCGACACATAGATGTAACAGGGGGGTCTGGGGGGTCTGCCCCCTCCCGACTTAGGCCAGACACCCCGGATGCCCCCCCCCCGCGAGACGATTTCGCCGACCCCCCCTCCAATTTTTCTGGCAAGTAAATTTTTTAGCAAATTTTTGCAATTTTTTAGAATTTCAGACACAAAAATTGCCAAAATCGCCTGCAAAACAGCACTTTTTAGCTGTATTTCAGCCCAAATTAGCGATTTTTGGCGATTTTTAGCCCAAAAATTGCGATTTTTTCGATTTTTGAGCGTTTTTTAGTGCCCTACCCCCCTTCCAAAATGTTGGCTCAGACCCCCCCCGGCAGGCGCCAGACCCCCCAACCCCCCATCGGCGGATGACCTGTTACATGTATGACTCGACATGCATGTAATCAGAGCGACCAGGCTATAGGTCACCGCTTGCCAGCCGGCCTGCACGTACGTAATTTTCCTCATAGCTGTATTTAAAGCTCAATATTTTTATTCTAAAGTCTGTTAAATAGAGTAAGCGACCCGGCGGTTTTTTAGGAATAACTTTTTATCGATGCGTCTGAGCGACTTGGTCCTCAGGACCGAACTGGTAGAGGAATTGAAGCCCCACCGGACTGGTGTAGAGTGTAGACCCTAATCTGCGCTACGTTTTCGCTGATCACTAAATTGCGCGATGAAAAAAGAACTTTTCTCATTTGGATCAAAATGAGGTGACTGCGGAATTCGATTCTAGAGTCTTTTGGTACTCCAACGATGCTTTTTGACGTTTTCCGATCGTGAAACATCACCATGATACCGTAATTCGGCTCCCAAAGTTAAGTAGTTCAGCTCGGTCATATGTGGTTAAGCAGTCCAATGCGACCAATAAGATTCTAAGCATCCGCAATCAATTTTTAGTTTTTGAGAAAGCCTGCAATTACAGCACTGCTACTCTGACTCTGAAATTTTGTGTTTTGAGTACAAACCCTTTTTTCTTGGAGCTGCACCACTCCTTATTGGAAGCCGAGTTATGGTATCAGGGTGCGGTATAAATAGGTTCAGGTTTAAGCTTAGAAAGTAAAGAAGTTTAAAAGTAACAGTTTGCCAGGTGGGTGGGCCAGCAATCGGGTAGGGGTAGCTTGTGATGCATGCGTTCATTGCATGTCAGTGGTTTTAGATTCACCAGCCGCTGCTGCTCGATGAACAAGACCCTTTATTACGCAATTTCGCTGACCTGCGCGAAGTGTTGAATTCGGTGGCAGACCTTGCTGACATGACCCCGAATGCCTTTTTGAGTCCGTTTTTGGATGTGATCCGTTCTGAACAAACCAATGGACCCGTCACTGGACAGGCGCTTTCTGCAGTCGGCAAATTTCTCAGCTACGGATTGGTAGACCCTTTGAGGTTAGAGAACAGCCAACCTAAACCTGGCACATAATTAACAGTTCGTTCTCCGTTGGGTTGCGTATGGGTTATATTGGCTGAAAATTGTTCGCCCAGACAAAATCTGCAATTGCCAAATTCAGAACTTGTATGGGTTTGGGCATCCAGTCTGTTAGTTGCAGCTGAGCGTAAATGTTTCTCTAGTTAGGACGACGTTGATTGCACCAGTTATCTTCGTACATATTCATTTTAGTCTCACAGCGGCTAGTGCCGTGGAGAACATAGCCGAGGCGGTGACGCACGCTCGTTTTGTCGGTGGTACGGACACGAGAGGCGATGAAGTGGTTTTGCTAAAGATTTTGCAGGTCTACTCTGGGCCTCCTTCTTCTTGTTTAATTGCTTGTTTAGGTGCTGCGCACTCTTCTTCTGACTCCGGTCGGTCGTTTGCTGACCAATGAATCCGTCTGTGAAGTGATGCAAAGCTGTTTTCGGATCTGTTTCGAGACCAGACTTAGCGAATTGCTGCGGCGGGCCGCAGAATCTACCTTGGCAGATATGATTCAGCTGTTGTTTACTCGATTACCTACTTTTCAAGTGCTCGTTCAGTTAGTCTGCATCGACAGTTTTTGTCTAAGCTGCCTTTCTCAGGAGGACTTGCGGCATCCGTACATTCGAAAATTAAAAATGCGCGCTTCCACCGGCAGTGATGGAGTCAAGCGTCATAGGTACGGAAAAAAGAAGGCCGGCAAAGCTCCTCTGAAGTCGGCTCTGAAATCGTCACCTGCCCAAGAGGACAAATCTGAGGTTTGGTTCGGTTCAGCAAACCGAGACAGTTATACGATTTTGTTCAGTCGACTCACGCACAGCCACCGGAAAGTACAGAGCTGGCGGATGAAGTGGTTGTTATGCCAAAGGAAACAGAAGAAGCTTCGGAAAAGGACGGAAATTTGGCTGTCGGGGAATCAGTTCCTGAATGCCGTACCTCCACCGAAGAACTGTTTGATCGAAAGGAAACCGAGGTCGAAGAACCTGTCCAAGCTCAGCCCAGTAGTTTGCTGTCTTTTTATTGTGACAGTCACAGTTTTACAGATTCTGTCTTAGGGAACCGACTCGAGTCGGAGCACGTTGTTTACGTGCACGGTAGTTTGGTGGCCTCAGACGAAGAGATTGTTTCCGTTCAGATGCAATCACAGGAAAATGAGCTCGAGCTAGCTGCAGCTTCAAGTCAGCCAAATGGTACGCTTTGTAGCACCTCTCCATACACGCAATTTCAACAGGCATGTACCTATACATGTACATAGATAGAACGTGTTTTATGTATTTATGTTTGTAGTCAAGTTTATCTCCTGGTGCCGATTGCCCTACCTTACTGACCACAAGCACAACTAAAAGCTCAGACATGTACAAATAAAGCAACAGTAAAGCATTTTTCTTATTCTTCCAAAGGATGTATTCATACTCGTGTAGATCGGCGGGCGGCTTTTCTGTAGGGCGACATTTAATGCGTTTAGATAAAAATGAAGAAAAACAAATGGTTTGTGCCCAGTTCCGACTTTTCCCAGTTCCGATATTCCCACTTCCGACTTTTCCCACTTTTTTTTGCTGTATTACAATTGATTAGCCCAAGGCTATTCCTGACCCTAACCCTGAACCTAAGCCCAAACCTGAACCTAACCCCTAAGCTTGAACGTAAGCCGAAGCTTGAACCTAACCCCTTAGCCTAAACCTAAAATCAAACCACTAAGCCTAAGCATGAACCTGCTGAGCCTACGCAATGCGCATTGTTACGTAGCTATTCTTGTTATTTTACCAGAGTCCTGTCTGTATCAGTTTGGCCTCGTCTCAGTGTTGTTGTGTTGTAGTGGAAGAAAGACTTGGATGAAGACTGTTGTGCGTACTTGCAATTGGTTGGAAAGTTGTGCTGTTGACTAACAGTTTGTAGTTTAGAGAAGGAGGGAGAGGAAGAGGAGGCAGTCTCAGCCGAACCGGCGGCTGTGGATTCTGCGGCAGTGGAGTCGAGCGAAGGGGGTGTGAAGACGCGCGTTAACCAACGCGGCGTGCGTTTCACTACGGAGGTGGAAGTGGAGCAGACGGAGCGTTTGGATGGCTCGGTCGGTCCGCACATTCCTTACGGTCTGCCGTGCGTTCGCGAAGTGTTGCGGTAAAGCGGTTCAAATTCAGTTGGCTGCCTTGGCTTTGTGATGAAGGATGTGCTATAGATTTCTGATTTCTCTTACGACTCCGCTGGACCGGCAGAATACGGAGCAGATGATTTCGTTGGGACTCAACCTGTTAATCGTTGCGTTGGAGGCCGGTGCCGATTACCTGGGCTGCTACAGTCTTCTCGTCCCTTTGATTAAGAACGAACTCTGTCGGTGAGTGAAGGAAGACAAATATTGCAATACACCAAGCGTTCTTACTGGCCTCCCAGGCGTTTTTATGGTAGAAATCAATTTTGGTAACTAAACACACTTCTTTAACAACTACACGCATACATTTTCTTCGAAAATTTAGATTTAAAAAATGTTTTAAAAATGTTTTACCTAATTTTCTAAACTGTCGACCATGCATTTCTGTTGTGTATTGATAGGAGTCAGACTCACATTGTTTGTACGTACAGTCACTGTTCTGCATACATGTAACAGGGGGGGTCTGGGGGTAGTGTTGTTAGGCTCTTTTTAAAAAGAAAGGCTTTTTTTATAAAAAAAAGCTTTTTTAAGGCCCATTTCGAAAATTTTTTATTTTATTCACAGTATGGAAATTTTAGGGAAAAATCGCTGAATTTAGCCTCAGATTTACATTAGCAGTGCAGTTCTATCAATTTCTTGCCTATTCTAAGCCTAAAAATAGGTTTTGAAGGGCAGCAGCCACTCTGTGAGCAATGCTGCAGGTAGAATGTCGACTCTCAGGCTGTAACACTATGTTTGAACCAAAGTATCAGCTTTTGTATTAGAGTTGCTTCTGATGCATCCTTGCATCTCCTAGAAGCTATATTTCATGCTAGGAAAAAATTTTGAAAAAAATTCGAAATGAAAAATTTTCATTAAAAAAGGCTTTTTTTGGCTTTAAAAAGTTTTTTTTTCACAACTCTATCTGGGGGGTTTGCCCCCGACTTAGGCCAGACCCCCCGGATGCCCCCCCCCCCGAGACGATTTCGCCGCCCCCCCTCCGATTTTTCTGGCAACTAAATTTTTGAGCAATTTTTAACAATTTCAGGCACAAAAATTGCCAAAATCGCCTGCAAAATAGCACTTTTTAGCTGTACATATTTCAGCCCAAATTAGCGATTTTTAGCCCAAAAATAGCGATTTTTTTCGATTTTTGAGCGTTTTTTAGTGTCCACCCCCCCGAAATTTTGGCTCAGACCCCCCAACCCCTCTCCCCCTTCGGCGGATGACCTGTTACATGTATGCTGTTCTGGTCATGCGTAATAGTAGTGGTTCGAATTCTACCAATAAAATGCAAATGTTGCAGGAGTCTGCTCTCACTGTTGGATGTGGAACGGTTACCGGTCTTTGCTTCGGCGCTGCGACTTTGTTTTCTCTTGTTCGAGTCTCTTCGTACACATGTTAAGTTTCAACTAGAACGCTATCTGCAGCGTCTGATGGCAATCATTGGTTCTGAAAATGTGAGTTACAGTCTGCCATTGATCTTTATCCGCTGACTGTTTGGTTTAAAGTGCAGTCTTGAATAATCGAATTGCTCTGATCAGGCAGTGGTTTCCTTTCAGCCGAAGGTTACGTTTGAGCAGAAAGAAATGGCTCTGGAGGCGTTGGACCAGTTGTGGCGAATTCCAGGTTTTGTCACCGAACTGTACTTGAACTACGACTGCGATTTGTATTGCAGGTACTTAGCCCTTTTGCAATCACTATTTTTGTGCGCATACACTCCAAACATTTTTGTTGGACTGAGATTCCGACAAACCTCAACAACATAATACACATGAAGAACACAAACACGGCGAAAAGAACGAAGAGACTAAGAATTTTTGCGCACAACTGTTGGTGTTTGGATGTGTTCGCTGTTACAATAGGACCAGGGTGATTTTGAAATAGTGTGAATGAAGCAAGAACCTGTCAGTAGAAAATTTTCAGTTCAAGTTTACTGTGTTTTCAGCGATCTGTTCGAAGAGATCACTAAGCTGCTTACGAAGAATTCCACCAACGCGTACACAATTTCTGGAACGCTCTATTCGACTAATATTCTGTCGTTGGACGCTCTGCTTACAGTGGTTGATACGATAGACACCAACTGCTACTACCGGACCACCAGCTCCGCCCAACTCAACAAGCCGACGGCGTTTGAGTTAAAGCTGCCTGCTGTTAGCGGTTACGAGATCGCAAAGGAAATCACTGAGAAGTATGCGCAGGATCAGCCGACCATTGGGAACGCGGTCAGCGCACCTAAAGGTTCGTAGTCTTGACTGGAAATCGTTGCTCAGAAGTTGGCGCTGGCTTTTAGGGCAAGGCCAAATTCTGCAAGTGAAAGCAAATAGGATGCCTCTGTCTAAGCGGATTCCTTCGAACGCCGAACTGATTTCGAGACGTCAACGCAAGTTGCTGCTGAGAAAAGGCACTCTGGAATTTAACGAAAAGCCCTCTAAAGGTTCATTCCGGTGTGGTTGTTAGGCATGCTAAACAGCTATCGAATTACAGGAATATCTTTTCTGCAAACCAACGGATTACTACAGACACCGTTGGTGCCAGAGGAGGTAGTCTGTTGGCTGAAAGAAAATCCGGCTCTCAATAAACAGAAGATAGCTGAGTATATCTGCAGGTGGGTCCCTTCCAATGTGTTTTTTATTTCTTAAGGGCTGCGTACCATAGTTCCTTCTGCTGTTAACTTCTTGGCTCTTACACTTGCAATACTGCCGCGCATGGACTGATAGAGCTGATTTTTTATTAGTACAGCAGTTAATTTTAGCAGAAAAAACGCTGCTATCTTGGAGGCGTTTGTGTGGTCGTTTCCGTTTGAGGGCGTCCGAATAGACGACGCGCTACGGCTCTTCCTAGAAACATTTCGTTTGCCCGGTGAAGCGGCCGAGATATCTATGGTCATGACGCACTTTGCAGGTACGTCGTTCTTTCTGATTTCTGCGCTACAACAGATTGCCATGCCACTCTTGTTTTCAGATCATTGGTTCAGATCGAATGACGAACCGTTTCAGAACAGTGACGCCGCCTTCACCTTATCGTACGCAATCATCATGCTCAATACAGACCAGCACAATCCTCAAGTGCCTATTATTGGGCAGAGAGACGGTCGACTGACAACTTGTTCTAGGTGCGTCGAAACCAACCTCCGATGACGATCGAGTGTTTCAAGCGCAATTTGTCCGGCTGCAATGGTGGCGGCGATTTTGACCAGGAACTGCTTGACGACATCTTCAAAGCCATACAGTGGGAATATCGGATGGGTGACTTTCTCAGCTTAATTCTTGCCTAATTCAGCGACGAAGAAATCGTAATGCCTGCCGAGCAGAAAGGACTGGTGAGAGAAAATTACCTGTGGAAGGTGTTGCTGAGACGAGGAGTGTCAGACGAGGGCGAGTTTATCCACGCTCCCAGCGGATACTACGATCATGCGCTCTTCTCGCTCATTTGGCAGGGCACCATCGTCTCTTTGAAGTCGGTGATAGAAACGTCGAGCCAGGATATTATTCTACAGGTAACAGTCGATCACACAGGCATCTGTGAATGCAGGTGCTGCCTTAGAAAGCGCTGAGCGGCTTCCGCAAGTGTGCGTCGATTGCCGCTCATTTCGGGCTGAGCAGTGTGTTCGAGAACCTGATGGTCAGTCTCAGCAATGCTGCCACTCTGTCCACCGCTCAGCAGTCCATCACGCCCTCCTTGGACCGCTCTGGCTCCAACGACGCTCGCGAATGGTCTGAAACTTTCTGCATCGCTTTCGGTCAGAATCAGAAGGCACAGATGGCCGCTAAAGTCTTCTTCGAACTTACTCACGATCACGGAGACTCTTTACGAGAGGTACTCCACCCTCTCCTGACTACTACTCACCCAGCTGCCACACTTTTCATCCTCTTAACAGACCAACCCATCCAAAAAATGACCACGAGACACCAAATCGGTTGCCAATTTCTGCTTGTTTCCCCTACCGGACCCATTTTCAGGCCCCTATGTATGGCAACAGAACCGGGGTCTGAGGCTGGCATAGTGTTTGTTCTTATGAGCCTGTTTTCAACGCGTCTCAGAGAAGATAAACCTGCTGTTTAGGCTTGGGGAAAGGTGTTGGAGAGTTTGTTACAATTGTACAAAGCAAATCTGTTACCAAAGACCTTGACTGAGGTGGAAGATTTCGTCGACCCCAAAGGATGGGTGTCTATTATTCGGAAACCAGTTGAGAAGGTGTGTCTGGCGTAGTGATTTATCAATTTCGCACAACCAAAAAAGGCTGTTTGTCATAATAGTTGCATCGTGTTAGTCACTCGCCGCTTTTCAGTTGCTTTGCGTGAAAAGATTAAAGTGTTTTTCAGCATGAAACCAAGTCTGATAGCGGCTTGTTCGGATCAATCGTTTCGTACTTTGGTTCAGGGCCAGACCCCAAAGAAGCTCGACAGCCCACACCTGAAGAGTTTGATTTAATTAACGTACGAGTTAGCGTATGTTTTTTTGTGTACCGAGTGTTTTTAAGACAGCAAAGTCGATAATCTTGGAGTGTCACCCGGAACAGTTGTTGGTCGACTCCAAATACCTGACCAGTGCGTCGCTGGAGTACCTGTTCATGTCTTTGAAGAAGGCGTCAGTGGAACTCACCAAAAACGGTGACAGTGAAGCGGTACCGGTCCAGAGTCAGTGTCAGTGTCAGTTTAACCACCAGTTCAGATGCACGTGCTGAGCGAGCAGATCGAGAACGCGGTGGTGTTCTATCTGGAGCTGATGGTATCGATATCGCTGGAGAACAAGGACCGTTTGCCGATGTTTTGGTCGATCGTGCGGGAGCACATTCAGCACATTCTGGCGCAGCACCCGCGAAACCGACTGCTCACCGAGCGCGCGGTGGTCGGTCTGCTTCGTCTGACCAACAGAAACTTGTTCAGAATGAAGGACGACATCTCGGATGAAGTGCTCAACTCGCTCAACATACTCACTGTAGGTGCCAAATGAAATCTGTTAAGTGTTTGGTGACTGAGTGATTCAGAGTCTGCGTCCGTCTGTTGTCTTCTATCTGTCCAAGCAGATATCGTTCGGTCTGCACGAACTGATTCGCGCCAACGCTGCCAATGTCCATCGTAAAGAGCACTGGTCTATTTTGTTTGCCTTGTTGGAAGCTGCTGGATCCGCCGCCTTTCCTTCATCCACTGGCCACGTACGTCTTTTCAATGCAATTCAATACTATCTATACTAGCTATTTTTTATTCTTACGGTAAACGACGATAGGATTGTTCGGTTTTTCAGTTAAGTTCAGCTGTGCACTGTGCAGAATTCTTCACGAAGACTTACGTAGTGGGCTGATTCGTAAGAGGAACTTGCAGTAAAAATTTTTTTCGGTAAAGACCAAGAGCGTTATGTCTAAGGATATTCACAACTTACGTAAAACGTCAAAACCTAGCAGTCATACAGACATGGGTTGTAGTTTGGCCAGTGGTAGGTACAATTTTGAAAGCGACGGCTGAGGGGTTTGATGGGATGGTAAACCAAAAGTCAGATTTATCAGGCAGAAGGAATCAGAATCATTTTTATTGTGAACGATATGGCAGTAGAACCAGTCAAACCCGTAGCCTACGTTCACAACATACACAAACAGAAGGTAAAGACAAATACAACAACATAAGGCTAAAGTTAAGCTTTTTTGGCTTATTTTTAGTTTAAATAAGCTATTTTTAGATCATTAACTCAAATTTCAGCATAGTATTTCAGTGATTAGCAAGAATTACAGCATATTTTTATGCAAAATTCTTCCAACCAAAAGGTTGCTGAGGCGGTAGGTCCAGAGCCTGCCAACACGCTCAGCCGTTGCCCCATGCCGGCAGAGTTTGGACTTTTGAAAGGCCGTGGTTAACGAACAGCTAGTGTGATGAACATCCTCATACAGTACCAACTGTATGTCTCAGTTGCACCGAGCACAGGTTTATGGTTTCAGTCAACTCACATGGCACACGATTATTATTACTCAGATGGTGACCACGACGGAAGACGACTTTCAAGGGAGGAGCAGGGGATTGACCGCGGTTACACGTCTGATTCTGAGGTTATGATGCGTAGTGTTCGGACAGCCGAAAGTTCGTCCTTGTCTGCCAGTCGCGCAGAGAGCGGAGAGTGGATCTATGTTGACAATTCGAAAGACGGTAATTACGGCTTTGTTCGGCCCCGGCTGCAAAGATTTCTTTCGAAGCACTGACTCTAGTGGGATAACCTGACTAGATCAGCTTTTTGTCACTCCTTAGGAAACCGAAAAAATCTTCCGATTTACGTCATTCGCTATGCAGCGTGACTGTCAGTATGCGTGACATTGTCGCGCAGGGCAGGTAAACCGATGGGCAATTTGCGACTACTATTAGGTTTAGACAAAAACGCTCAACCAGCTCAGTGGTCGTCCCAAATTCAGCAGCGTCGGTTCACCTTCGACAAGACCTGCATTGTGTTGCGCGCTGACTTGGGCAAGCACGAGCCGCAGGCCTATCTGAAATGTTGCGAAACACTAGCGTTTCTGGTCAGAGACGCGGCCCATATCACTCCGGAGAATTTCGAGTCCTGCGTGCAATGCTTGCGAACGTTTGTGGAGGCCAGTCTGGACGGAGGGAGGTAGAACTATTGTTTCTGAGCTAAGGTAATAAGGAAAGCAATGCTCCAGCTATGCAGCCACAGCTCGCCAGAACAGCACTGACAGTTCGAGTTCAAGTGGCAGCGGACATAAGGACAAGAAGCTGGGTCGCAGCAAGATGCGACGCTCTGAGACTGCGCCCAGCGTGCACCAGACCAGCAGACGTGCCAATGCCATGTCGGTGCAGGACACCAGTCCCGAAGACGAAGCCCCTCACGAACCGACCTTATCTGAGAACTACCACCAGGTATCCGTTCTTTATTTGCATCTGGCAACACTTCCATTCATTCTCTGCAGGTGTCCAATCAGTTGCTGGATCTCTGTCACACTTTACACGTGAAAGCGGCGTTCATATTCAACAGTTGGGCGGCCGAAGGTGCAGTGAAAGTGTCTGGCGAGACGCTCTGGACTGTCTGTTGGCGACCGCTCTTGCAGTGCATCGCTAGACTCTGCTCCGACTGTAGACGACAGATTCGCACGCAGGCTATCAATTACTTGACGGTGCTCTTTTACTCCGACTGCAGCTCTAACACAGTCACACATTTCTGGACAGGCTGCTCACTTCTGATGACCCCTGAAGCCTAGATCCAAATCATGTCATGTGGTATCACTTGCAGCTAAGAATGTCGAGAAATCAGTGATTGTTTCAAGGCATTATAGTTATTAGTTAGTTAGAACTTCTGCGCATTTCAGCGTGCGTTTTTGATCCACGACTTACAAGCAATGGGTGGTAGTCATTGGGAGGACTGTTTCGCGCAGGTTCTCTTTCCTCTGTTGACCAAGTTGCTCGACAACATATCTCCGCTTGACCCAATCGGAATGGAAGAAACAAGGTTGCGAGCAGCCGCGCTGCTTTCCAAAGTTCTGCTTAATCATTTGAGGTTGGTTAACTTTTGATCCTACATGTAAGACGACACTGGAGGTCTGCCCAATTGGATAGAAGACACCGGGAGCCCCAAAGCGATTTCTCTTTGAAAACGTTTTGAACCAGTTTTTGTCCTTTTGTACAATTTCAAACAGAAAAATTGCTGAATTTGACTGCGCCATAACGCCAGTTTAGCTATGATTGAACTCTAGCATTCTGAGCAAGTTACCCCAAATTATTAAGACGGTTCAGATTTTTTACCTGACCCGTTCACTGGATTTTGGGAGTTGACGGTAAGTTTTTATTCTATCAGTTGAAATTGTTTAGTCCACTCACCAATTTGCCATCGTTCCCGTCGTTGTGGTTAACTGTGTTGGACTTTATGGAGAGATATCTAAAGACTGACCGCAGTGAATCCTTGTCCGAAGCAGTACCCCAGTCACTCAAAAATATGATTCTGGTGTTGGACAACGCTGGCGTCTTTGCCACTGTCCCGGGACTACATCGGTTGACCAGAGGTGTGTGCATTTGTAATCAAACCTTAACCTCTCGAATTGCTCAAAATTTGAAACAAATTTTGTGTCATTTATATGTAGGGGTTCACCGGTTCCTGGAGCACTAGTGCAACTTGTAATAGTCTTGAGACCATGTTATATAGGTAGGACTTTCGTTGACTACGGTAAAACTGTTGAGTGTGCACATGCAGCACATTCCTCTGTTACTCCTATGTACATTTTGTTTTGGCTGAGTAACGAGGAATTTGTTTTCAGACCGTTTGGATTCGTTTCTACCCACGTTGATGGAAGAAGTTCTGCCAAATCCACCCCAGGATCCGTCGCCGGCGCCACTGGTACGTAGGTGTTATCTTTCGACCTTTCAGATTGTTTCACGGCTGTGCTTTTAATTTAGCCGGTTGCCTCTGCTGAGCCGCCAGCTTCGACTGAGCTGAATATCACAGAGAATCCGTTGGAGGAAGTTGTTGTGACTGGACCTCCGCGGGCAGCCGCAGCAGCTCATCGACTGTTGAACCAAAATGCCGACGTATCTCCGGCCAGCTCTGTACGTACCAGGTGCCGAACTGTTTCATTTTCTTCTAACTGTGTATTTTAGATCATTCTGCACCCTCCTTCCGCTCACGTGTATCCATCAGCCGATCAGCAGCAACATTCGATGTCTACCACTAACTGACCCTTCGCTTACTAGTTGGGCGCTTAATTGGTCTTTTCTGGGATTTCCAACTCTATTACAGTGCTTACGAGTCAATGGTGGACGGCCATTCTAAATGTGATCTTGCACTCTGGTTTGTGACAGTCTATTGAGCAACTATTATTTATTTGCGTTGTTATTCCCAGTGAAGTAAGTGGATCGGATTCCTCGAACGTAACGCAACACAGTGTGGCTGAGCCGGGAATCAAGAGAAATTGCTTACGTTGCGCAGTTTTTCGCAACCGAGTTGGTTTTTGAAAAGGAGTTATCTAGTGAAACGGAGTTGGAGGTCTTTACTAGTAGTTCTTCGATACAACACAACAACACACACACTCTCGGACGCACGCACACAACTACTCGGTAGCACGATAGTACAAACACACACACAAAACTACCAAATTCTTCATCACTCCCCTTTCAACGAGTGTCGACTGGCCGCCGCTGTGCCTGACAATCGGGGAATGAACGAACTGAGAAAACTGCTCCGCCTCTGTTGACTCGGCATCTCCGGAAAACTGCTCTGTATCGACACTGTATTGACCCGATCTCTTGCGCGCCACGTTTCGGCCTTTCTGCGCCTTTGTCTTCATCTGGTGACTTGTCATGGGAGAAACGGGATCACATCTCTTGACCAACAAACTCAAACGACCTAACATTCTTTCCGTCTGCCTTCTTCTTCTCTTTTTCTTACTTCTCTTCATCCTCTTTCTCTCGATTCTCTTCATCCTCTTCATCTTCCACTTTCGTTGCTTCCTTCCACCTCTTCTCATAATCTCACACCTCATCATCCTTCTTCTCTTTAACATTCTCTTACTTCTCAAAATCTTGCTCCACATCACTTTCTTCCTCATCACTCTCCCTCCTCTCAGAACTCTTCTCCTCATCTTCTTCACCTTCTTCTTCCTCTTCTTCCTTCTTCCTCCAAACATCCTTTCTCTTCCTTCTCTTTCTCTCCCATCTTCCTTCCTTCTCACTCTCTTCCTCTTCATCCACATAACTTCTTTCTCTTCATCTTCCTTCCTTCTACTCTCCTCTTCTATCTTCTCTTCCAATTTCCTCTCTTCTTTCTTCTTCCTCCTTCGCCTCTTTACCTTCCTTCTGATTACATCTAAGAGAACAGGACCGTCCTGCACTGAGCAAACTGCACTAGCAACAACTGAATCATCTTGGACGTCCTGAAGAGCAAACTGGAACAAAGCCGAATTCTTAGCATCGGCAGAGGTCACATCGTCGGGATCGTCCGCGTGTGCCCCAGAAAACGCGCATTGAGAAGATGCTTTCTGCACAACATCAACAGAACTGGATTCAAAATGGCCTTGTGCCAAACAAAGAACATCTGGAGTTTCACCACCCAACTGTGCGTCATTGTATACTGCTTTCTCCGCCTTTTTCCACTCCTCTGTCTTCCCCACGTCTGGCTGCACTACCACTTGAGCATCGACCATTAACCCACTGAAGGGAGTGTTTAATGAGCCGATTTGAACATCCAAAGCGCGGGAACATGAATCCTTTGCCTCTTTCACGGGAGCCTTGCTGCGTTGAGACAGGTATTCGGCGAACAGACGACCAATGCGCTGATGTTCGGTCTGCCACTCTCTGTGACGCCGCTGTTGTTCGATCCACCATTGCCGTTGCTGTTCACGATCACGCCGGTTTTGTTCAATCTGCGCTTGGTAACGTTGCTGGTGTTCGATCCACCATTGCTGTTGCTGTTCGAAATCACGCTGTATTTGTTCTTGCAGAAGTTGGATGTGATCGCGAAAGGTAGTGGACATCATTGTGAGCATCAGATGGGGCACGGCTGTGCCTGATGATCACGGGCACTGGTAGTTTGAGGTTGGACACAGGAGAAGCTTGATAGCAGAACGTGAATTTGTACTGGAACTGAATGAAGGGGGCTCGAAGGGTACTCGGCACCAATGAAACGGAGTTGGAGGTCTTTACTAGTAGTTCTTCGATACAACACAACAACACACACACTCTCGGACGCACGCACACAACTACTCGGTAGCACGATAGTACAAACACACACACAAAACTACCAAATTCTTCACTAGATACAGAAAGCTTTATCCCCACCACACTTGCTGTTGACAGCAAACTCCCACTGCTCTCGGATCATTGGCTTGCGTAAAGTAACAGATCTGGTTGACCGGACAGCCGTAGCCGTTGCCGCAAGTGTTTCCGCTTTCCACGTATGGGTAAGGGCATCCTGAATTAGCATTTTGAATAGTTTTCTCGACAGGTCAGCTTGTTACTGTTGAGTCGCTTGCAACAGACGCCAAAGGTTGGGTCACACTGAAACCCGGCAGAACAAACGTTCGACGCCTCGTTCGTGCATCGCATCGTTTTGCCATCGGCACCAGTCTGAGGTTCGCTTTTCATGCCGACCGTGCAGATAGCGCCTGCAATGTTGACCTTGAACTACCACTTGGTTAACCTGAAACTGCACGTACGAACGCAACGCGAGGACATTTCTACGAATCCTCTGGCACAAGCGCAATGTCCTTGCATGCACTGCATGTTCTGTCCAATTTCGCTGTCGCCGAAACTGCTGCCTCTATCGGGTTCCGGGCCAGAGTTTTTCTTTTGCACTCCGATGCATTGACCGTTTACTTCACATGGTTGAGCATAGCTGACCACAGGGTAACACTGACCGTCAACGTACACATCTCCTGGATTTATGCACGCTTTTGGGCAACAGATTTCCTGCGACGTTATTTTTGTGTCTTCGTGACAGTAGTAGTTGGTGGCCGGACAATTATCGCAGCCGAAATTTGGTGCTTTGCTGCTGGGGTGCGGCTTGCCTACTGGACACCGCGGCTGCGGGTACTCTGACGGCCTCTTGCAACAGAAACCCTGAAACATCAAACCTATTTAGTGCCCTGCCTGTCGACCAATTTGCTTTGTTTCACTTCAACTTGACACAGAACAGCTGTCAGTCGCGTTAGGATAGCCAGACCTCAGTCAAAGGTCAAACTGACCACTGAAGGGCCAGCCGCTTCCCGCGCCGGCCAACATAATGGTACCATGTAAACAAAAAACGCCAGTCGCTTTTCTTGTGCAAAATGGAGTGTCAGTTTGGAACTGCCTTTTTTGGGCATCGCCATACCAAATATTGCTTGTTTTTTAATCGGAACTGAAACCTGCTTTCTGTTAGTCGTTTTCGAAACAGAGTGTGAAGGACGACCGTACATTTTGGAAATGCACCAGTGTTTGGCGTTGTCTGAAATCCATCTGCGTCGCTATGACACAACAGCCTGTCGTTCGGTCAGCCGACAACGTTTTGATGGACGATCCCGATAGTCCGAAAGCCCCAACTTCTGCAACCCATCCAGAAGAATCAAATCGAAGCCGAACAACTGGATGACGAAGTCCGACGCAAGCTGAGAAAAAACCGACAGAAACCATCAGTTGCCTACAAGCAGATAGCGCGCAAAATCGCTCGAATGGACAGGCCGGATAACGAAAAGGAAGAGCTTGAAAGTATGTTTATTCGTTTCTGCATTCAGTTATACATTCCACTTCTTTGAGTTTTCCGTTAACTCATTGTGCTGAGTTTTCCTTTAACTCATTGTTGTGGCTACTTTCAGACATTCGATTGCAGATCTATTGAACTTGAAAATTTCTCAAAGCAATCTTTTTATCTGGTTATAAACTTCTCAACCTTAGAAATTCAGCTTCGAGCTTCGGCTAGAGCATTATCCTTCAACTTGTATATACTAGTTTACTGTAGCCCTTGCTCAGAGATATGATTTGTAGTGCCCACTTAGTACATTGTTCCTTTTTAGGATGTTGGTGCTGTCATTATGTACATATAGATGAGTAAGGGTGTTCGGTGAAGTTTTCTTATCTGTAATTAACTGCGGGCGCGTGTGCCCTTCTGGCCTTTATAAAGGTCGGGCTGCCGTAACGCGACTGAATCGACAAAAGACTAAAATGCAAACTGAAACAGAATGAAGCACTCCACCAAAAAGTTAGCAGCCACTGGAATGCCAAGACAAACTAAAAAAGAGGGTGAGACCTTGTAGTGCTGCGGTCCTTGAGGTACATCGTAGAAGGGCACGCAGTATCGGTCTTCTGGACAGGTGTCGGTCATGTAGCGCTCTTTGCGCATGCACCCCGACCGTCGAACCGTGTCCGGCAAGTTTGGAAGGCGCCGCGACATCACTTTGCTCATGTCCAGCTTCTTCTCGCATACAAACAGCTGGCCGTTGACCACGTACGGCAGGTCTGTGGTCCGTCCGCACCGGTATTCGGTTGGCTGACAACCGCCGTTCGTATCCGCCGCGAAGCCTGTGCGACATTGACATCTGCTCGACCGACATTCGGCAAAAGCTGACTTGCACTCTGCTGACGTCTGACACTGCTCACTCAGACGTCGACCTAAAACAGCCGACACCACCTTTCTCCGTTCTTACTTGGTACATACTGTTTCAAACCGCTACTTTACGAGATTCGACTTTCGTTTTTGCAATTAATTTCATAATTTGTGACAAAAGTTACGCCCCGGTGCTACGGCAAATCTTATACATACATTACACGTGCTTTCGGTCGGACTTGTGTGCGTTGGATCTACTGTACGTTTGGGTCTGCGTACAGTAGGTAAAAGTCAACTCACGGGCTCGTTCACACCTCTGACCATCAGTAGAAGGCGAGTAGCCAAGAAAGTCAAGACAGCTGCATCTGCAGCTATTTGAATTGTCGCATTTGCACTGCGAATTTTGCGTTGCACATCCGAATTTCTTCACACACACTTGGTTTAGTCCTGGCACTAAACAGCAAAAGCCACCACTATTGTTATGTCAGAGCGCCACTCACATCTGCAGCAAAAGCCGGAGTCCTTTTCACAGATGCTTCCGACCGAGCATGCGCCAACCAGTTCAACATTCAGATTCATGCAAAACTTGGGTTTGTTAGTTGTCGAATCAATCTCCGACCACATCGGACGGCGGCAAGTTCGCAAGGCTATAGCAGACCAAGTATGCGTGGCAACAGAATGTGCCTCTAACTTACGCAAGCAACAGTATCCGTTGAGAGGGTTGCAGAGTTCCGTGCCGGGACATGGAGATGTTATGCTGCATCGTCTAAGTTCGCCTGTGAACTGATTAATTACCACCGGATGTCCGCCTGGACAATAGTCTAAAAAGTTTGCGAGCTCTGCGAAACTCAACTCTTCAGACTCGAACGTTCAGACCTATTTTTGAAGGTATTTGGGAAGAAGAAGAAGAAGAACCGAAACAAGCTTTTTGTTGTACAGTTAGTTGTTGGCAGGCTTCCCCTGGTCTGCAGTCGTTGTCGCTGTAGCAGAGCGCAGAACGGCACTGCTTGCCTGCGCAATGTTCCATGCCATTGCAGTGACTGTCATCATTGCACACATTGCCCAACACTGCTTGCGTTTCATCTAAATGATTGTGGCTATTATAAACTAGCACACAGATGCTGTTGAACCGATCAAACCTATTCTTGTAAGCCAACAAATTAGCAAAAGGACATTTTTAAGCTTCATAGCAATCAGGTTAGTGTTTTGCTACAGTCTAGCTGTCCGGACAGAAATCTAGCTGACTTATTGACAGTTTGAAAGCCGGATTCGCTCTTTGTTTGATCAGTGGCAATGCATTCATTCGACTAACTGTTTATGCAACGCGTCTTTTACGGATTCTGATTTTTTGACTCGGTCAGAAACGGGCACTGCGCACGTGCCGTTTCTACGTTGCCGTAATGTACGTTCAACGTAGGAATGGTTATCATACGTATTGTACCTAAAACCATCGTGTCCAGTAAAAATTTAGAGATTTGTATGAATGAATACCAAGCAAGTTCATTGTTGACTAAACTGATAAATGACATAAACGGCTACGGTAACGCAAACATACTTTGAGCGCTTTACCAACTTTTAAGTAACGTAAAATCACGTGTAAAGCAGAAGTGGCGTGACACTGCAAGCTGATAGCACATAAAACAGCTTTAGTACTGGAGTTTTCCACTTATAAGACCTGGTCTTAAAACTGGAAAATACGCAAATTTAGGGTCACTTTTTGGCGCCCTTTTGAAGACCATGGTCTTCTAACTGGAAAACGTTATTTCACTGCAAAAACCGGTTTTTTTGTTACAAGTTGAATTGTTTTTCACATACACTGTAAGCGGTTGTTCCAGACATGTCTGACTATTTTGCGCCGTATTTGCTCTAATAAACCCACAGTCGGTTTATTTTTTCGACTGGCGTCCAGACTGTCGGTCTATTGGAGGGTGTCGGTTTATTGTTTCGTTACACGTCTAGCCATTGATTTCAGCCTTTTCACAGCTTTAATGGAAAGAAAGGTGAAAAAGTTAGGCATGTGCAAGAGCGTAGCTGGCGTTAAAACTACATTTTCAGCGATGTTAGGTATATTTTTGTCTAATATCCTTTTCTCTTGACCATTAAGTTGTAAATGTTGTTAATAAGAGTCTTCTAATATGCAAAAAACTGTTACTAAATAACGCTGATTATGAAAAATTGCCTGTAAACAGATTCTGCTAAACCGACATGTCGGTTTATTTTTCAACATATCGCTAGGGTGTCGGTTTGTATAGAGGGTTTCGAAACTTAGATGTATTTTACTTAAACCTAGCACTGTTCTACATACTGTATTCGATACTACACACTGTATCATCTACAGAAGACATCAGTTCGGCAGTTTCATCAGATTAAACAAATCTCACGGTTAAACTATAAGACAGAAGTAAAACTATGCTTAGAATTCAGGCAGCTTTACGATTTTGGCCACCAGTTGCAGCTGCCACCTCTTACAGGATCCCCACCACGATCGGTAGACACAAACTCTCTTTCTCTCTAGTTTAAAACAACTTCCGTTGACCACGTTGAAGAACAACTTGCCGATAGAATTTGCCATACTGCTGTTTACATGTTTGAGACAACGATAGAATCTGAAAACAAAGTGCGTTCAAGATAAAAACCGTGTATTCGGCAGCAGTAAACAACAACAGCAGAAACACGAACACGTTCGCCAGTAGAGACATGCACGGGCCGACTTTTTGGCAGCCCGGCCGGGCCCGGATTTTTAAATTTTTAGAATGGCCCGGCCCGGCAGTCTAAAATCTAGGCCCGGCCCGGCAAATTTGAATTTGACTTAAAATCAACTGCAAATGGATGGTATTGTGACGACTTTTACTTGTATGGTTGGCTTAAGCTGCCATTCAATACCAATATAGTGATAATATGGTGCTTCAACTTTAATACAAGTGAAAATCTTCGGCTCAACTGGAATGCAAGTCATTAAAGCAACAAAACAACGCACACACAGCTTTAAACACTTTAAGATTGTCTCCTAAGGCATGGCAGGCCCGGCCCGGCCCGGGCCGACAAATGCAGGTCTCTATTCGCCAGTACTGTTTACTAAACCACAGGGACGTGACAAAGAGTGTGTCGGTTACCTTGCATCGCACTCGCAGAAGCTGAGAGTGTGAAGTCTGTAGTTGAAGTAGTTGTATTTACGACTCATTGCCTCTATGAAGTAAGGACACCCATCATGCTCTCTGCAGCATCGATCTGTCTTTGAGCTGCTGCCGAAGTCAGAAGCGTGTTTGGCTGCATTGCCTGCTCCGCACCATTGCGTTCCTGGACTGATTAGAAGACTTCTCGTAAATCTATTGTGAACTCCTGATTCCACAGCTTCGCTCGACAGCTGGCAAATGAGGGCTAACAGAGAAAAGTGCAGCACAAACTTCATTTCGACTTCTATTAGTGGCGGGCCGTGTTTATCAGTCCAGGAAGCGGTGGCAGACGGAGAAAAAAGTGGCCGGACGTGTTAGCGACAGGCTTTATGGCTAACCTGTCGTCGCCCGGTTTATATTTGTAGGAGAAGGCTCGTAAACGGATTTAACGAGTATGTAGACGGATTGTATCTTAGTCGTGGTTGATTGGCGCCGCTAAGAGCTCCTGAGCGGCCACAATCTCAACTCCAAACAGTCGGTGCCAACGCCAAGCTTACAACTAATCGCGTCAGCGCTCTGTTTGTTTTGAAGAAACGAAGGTACAGCCACAGCATCGGACTGTAGCAGCGCTTTGCATACAATAGATTCGCGCCACTCATCTGTCAGCTGACGGTATTTTTAAATACCACTACATTTTTAAAATACCATACAATTCCATTCTTAAATACAATGCCATTTAAAATCCATTATACCAGACCGTAGTTCCACTTTTCTGCAGAAAATGCATTGTGTAGCACGTTAGCTTTGCTTTACCGCATTAGAAATGTTTGTAGTCGCCGTGTTTAGTGAATGATTTTTCAAAGTGCCCCGCTCGTACTGCATGTACTCAAATCAAAATCCGTCGCAAAGCAGATTCTTCATCCAGGGTCACTGACTACACTCTAATCGGCTGAAAATGCAGTAGAAAATCCACACCGTTTGTAGCCAGCGCCACCGACCATGACCATACGACATCTGAGCGTTGCAACCAGGTTCTTTGTACTCTGTGTACGTATAGACTAGGTTTGCAAAAAGCTTCGAACGTCGAACAGAGCGGAGAATAATGCGGTTGCATGTTTACGAATCAGTTAGAAGGAGAACGTAATGCATGGCTGTCGTTTCATCGGTTGCCTATCATTAGCATCCAGGTAACCAGCGCAGTTCTATTCTCAGCTCTCGGAAGCTCCCACACAAGGCAACGGGCTGCTAGCGACGGACAATCTGAAAAATGGCCTCCCAAATGCGGCTGCATGGCATCCGACACCACACCGTGTCGCGCAAGCTCAGTCAGGACGTCGAAGACCTGGTGGTGGAGCAGTTGTCGTCGGCCGCAGCAGCCATGGCCATTCGGAGGGGCAGCATAACGTCCGTCCAGACCGATCTGTCAGCCAGTGCTCCGGCGCCTTCGAAAAAATCGCTCGAGACCACCTGGAAACGACGACACTCCATGGCGGCGGCGGCCAAAAACGACGAGTGGTGCGATTTCTACCTAGCCACCGACGCAGACGACAACAACATGGCGGCGTTTCTGTCGATGAAGGACGACCCAGAAGTGGACGCCGAGTACTTCTGCACCTACATACCGAAAGCTGTGGCCCACCGCGACGTACTGTACAAGCAGTTGCTGGCCATTTACAACGCGCTCAATTACTGGGGAGGCAAGGGAGTGATCAGCGGCAAAAAGCTTCTGCTGGCTGTCAACGACAAGGAAGCAGGCGCGCTTATGAAGTCTGCCAAGGTGAAAGGCAAGCTGGGACCGGACAAAATCATGATACTCAAAGAGATCAATGACTACTGCAGAAAGTTGAGCATCGACACCAGAGTGCCCGAGCTGGAATTACCTAAAGAGGAAACCATAGTTCACACTGTTCTACACATGGGGCAACCGAAATTCAAAGAAAAGTTCAAGCAAATGCTGATGAATCAGAGCAAGACAAAGGGAGCAAGTTTCCGCACCAAAGAACGACTTTTCCCGCCGATCTATGTCTGACTGCAGCAGGTACGGTAGCGACACTGGTAGATGCAGGAGCCATTTGGTCTTGTTTGCGTTGTGGCCCTGTTTGTGGAGTTGACTGTGTATTAGGGAAATACCATTAGCCGAAGGGGAAACGGTCACAATTAGTAAATGGAATAGGGAGGGTGGTGGGCTTTGTTTCTGTTTGTCGGTGTGTATTTACAGAAGTGGCACCATAATCAATGTAGCGGTCGTTTGGTGTTTGTTTTAGTCGGCCGTCTAATCACTTGGAGGTAGGATCGGCTTTCAAATCGATCTCCGTTCGCCTCGCACACCAATCATCACACGTATCGCTTCGATACACCGCACTCGGTTGGCCTCACTCCCTTCGCTCCGCACCTTTTCCCTGATACGTGCGTCTCCCATTTCTGTATGTACTGTGCGTTGACAACGGCTGCGCACTGCGCTGGTTTCTGTCTGACGAATAGAAACGCTGCTGCCATATTCGTTGTTTCAGAAACCTGCTTAGCGCTGCAGCTGGACTGCCTTTTTCTTGGTATGTGGTGGTAAGCAGCAGATCTTACGTCTCTAATAAAATTTGCGGTTTCTCTTTGATCTCTCTCTCTCTCTCTCTTTCTCGTTCCATTCACACTTCCGTCAAGCCCGCCGCCAGTAGGTGTTCAAGTGCTGCGGCCTCGCTGCGAGACTCGCTCGGCACTCCCACAGGGTCGATGGCGGTAGTCGATTGGCGGCCGACCGCCGGGCCATCCAATCATCGGTTGTGGCCGAGAAATTATTGAATTTGGCCGGCACTGCCTCAGCCTGAGTCATTCTGCTCGCTGACGTTCTGCTTTGAGCGCTTGTGAGTGTCTCCTTCTCTAGCATCATGGTAAGCCGGCGCGTGTGCACTTTGCAGGAGTGCACGGTCTTTCTGTTTGCAGCGTGAGGTAATCAGCATCCACGTCGGCCAAGCTGGCGTTCAGATCGGCAACGCCTGCTGGGAGCTGTACTGTCTGGAGCACGGAATCCAGCCGGACGGCCAGATGCCCTCGGACAAGAGTCTGGGTGGCGGTGACGACTCGTTCAACACTTTTTTCTCGGAGACAGGCAGCGGCAAACATGTGCCGCGGGCGGTGTTCGTAGATCTGGAACCGACTGTGATCGATGAAGTGCGCACCGGCACCTACCGGGCCTTGTTCCATCCCGAACAACTGATCACCGGCAAGGAAGACGCTGCCAACAACTACGCTAGAGGCCACTACACCATCGGCAAGGAAATAATCGACCTCACGCTTGACAGAGTGCGCCGACTGGCCGACTCTTGCACCGGTAAACGCTCACTACATTGTGCACTAGGGACGGTGCATGGAGACTTTGTGTTGCAGGTCTGCAAGGTTTTCTGGTCTTCCATTCGTTCGGCGGCGGCACTGGCAGTGGTTTTACATCTCTGCTGATGGAGCGTCTGTCTGTGGACTATGGTAAAAAGTCGAAGCTGGAGTTCAGCGTCTATCCGGCGCCTCAAGTGCGTCCGCGGCAGCGTTTCGGCGAGCAGCTGTTTTGAGTGGATGCCATTTTAGGTGTCGACCGCAGTGGTAGAGCCGTACAACTCAATTCTTACCACGCACACCACGCTAGAACACAGCGACTGTGCGTTCATGGTGGACAATGAGGCCATCTATGACATCTGTCGCCGCAATCTGGATATCGAGCGACCCACCTACACCAACCTCAACCGTCTTATAGGACAGATTGTGTCCAGCATAACGGCTTCCCTGCGCTTTGACGGAGCGCTCAATGTGGACCTCACAGAATTTCAGGTAATCCATCAACTTGGCTCGCCGTCTCATGAGAGCGAGCAGACGATTGCAGACTAACTTGGTTCCTTACCCAAGAATCCACTTCCCGCTCGCCACTTATTCGCCCGTAATCTCTGCTGAGAAAGCCTACCATGAGCAGCTGAGCGTCGGCGAAATTACCAACATGTGCTTCGAACCAACCAACCAAATGGTCAAGGTAGGTCGGCCGACACCTACAGTGTACATACAGTACATACAATGAGGCAACAAATTTCAGTGCGATCCACGGCACGGCAAGTACATGGCTGTGTGTCTGCTGTACCGAGGAGACGTGGTGCCCAAAGATGTGAACGCCGCAATCGCTACCATCAAAACAAAGCGCTCGATTCAGTTCGTTGATTGGTGCCCTACTGGTTTTAAGGTATGCACAGAATAATGGAAACCAGTGACAAGAGCATGAAGACTAAAGGGAAATGATTTCAGGTGGGCATCAACTACCAGCCACCAACGGTCGTTCCTGGAGGTGACTTGGCAAAGGTTCCGCGTGCTGTCTGCATGTTGTCCAATACGACTGCCATCGCCGAGGCCTGGGCTCGTCTGGTAACCATTTTCGGTCAGCTCATTCGTCCACCAACCAGTGGCGTGTTAAGGACCACAAGTTCGATCTGATGTACGCCAAGCGTGCGTTCGTACACTGGTACGTAGGTGAGGGAATGGAAGAAGGCGAATTCTCCGAGGCACGCGAGGACCTGGCAGCACTGGAGAAGGACTACGAAGAAGTGAGTGAAAGTGCTGCTCTCTGTCCATTGCATTCCGGCATTTGTAGGTGGGTGTCGACTCACTGGAGGGAGAAGGAGAGGAGGGCGAGGAGTACTAACGCATTCCCTGTTTGGTAGGCAAACGCATTTCTGAGACAGACGTAATCAATGAGCTCTGATTCTCGCTTTAGCTATACGAGGTTTGTAATGTAGGGCTGCAAAGCATTTAGCTTCCACCGACACTGGTATAACCGTGATCTGCAGGATGTCATTGCGTATGAATGTGCTTTCGTGTGTGCCCAGTCAGTCATTCCACTGCATTTCCGATCAGTAAACATTGTGTATGCATGGAGGACGCGTGCACAGCAGACCCGACCTTTTTAATTGGACAGCCCGGCCACCGAACCAATTTGGTGGCGGCGGCCAGCGCCATCTGTTTCTGGTGGGCAGCTCTACCACCAAGCCAGTGTTTGCGCTTTCGCCGCTAAATCGATTGCAAGGCGCTCCACCAGCCCGCACCAAATTAACAGCGCTCAGTTTGCTTCCGGCGGGGTTCTTTATTTCGGTGCAACGTCTATATGTGCACACAATGGGGCAGCAGCCACCAAGTTTATACTCGTTCTGAGAGCCAAATAGCCACCCGACAGCCTGACTGAATAACCGACTTGAGTGCGTCATACATGGGTGCCTGCAAGCACCTATTCGTCTACAAAGCTAATGCTCAACTGTCACCTGCTTTGCGTTGTGTTCCAGTCCTTTGTCGTGGTGCTCCAGCTCATCGTCTCGCAGTTTTCGGAGAATCTGAAGTCCATAAAATAGTTGCGTTAAAGCAGAAATTAACGACAACTCACATCTAAGAGTTCTTTGTGTCTTTCAGGGTCATCTTCCACCAACTCTCTAATTTGGCTGAAACAGTTTGCTGTATGCATAAAAAGATTAGCACGCGGTACACTTGTTGTAGTGCTCTACGATTAGTTCTTCCACTGCAACTGTACACGCCATTGCTCCGTCTTTTCCTAGCAAAGCAGAACCAGCACCTACAAACAATGACCATAATGAGGTGCAGTGATCAAATCATCTAAGCTACGTATACTCAAAGAACAGTTAATCTTAAATGCAGTTACAGTAATCAAGATCGTGTTGTGTTTCGCTTTTTCAATTGAACGCAACCATGCATGGGACGGAAAAATCTGGAGGTCGTCTTCGAGGAAGGTCCCGAAAAAGTGAAAAATTTTGCATTTAAAAAGCCAAAAAATTTTCTCTTCTGGGCTACGGGAGGGGGCATGGGCTGCCAATGGCGGGTATTAGCCGGCGAGGGGGAGTACCAAAGCCCATGTATAAACGCAACTCGGACTCAGAGTCAGTGTATGAGCTAAATGGATCTTACATACCCAGCGCAAAGCCAGCCACATGCCACAAGGGAGCAAGTACGGTTGGTGAGACACCATGTTTGGGCATCAAGCGCTCCATTGTACGCAGATGTTCTTTCTCTTGTTCCCACATTTCCTGCAGCGCATTGTCATTGCCCAGTGTGAACAGTTTGAAAAATTGCTGGTTCTACTTTAATAACTGGGCCAACGGGCGACGATCCAAGGACGGCCATTTGTCCTGCGTAAATTCTGTCTGCTCCCATTTCCCCTGCGTGATCCACACGAATTATGCGATCAAGCATCTGTTGGCGTTGGTCATCACTAAACGTATTGTTGGGGGCGGCCGATCTGGTGCAACCACGCACACTCACAACACCACAACGCCAGACGGTCAGCGACCGCCAATGCAGAATAACCATTGCTTGCCGGCCCTGCACTCAGTACGGATTTCCTGAATGAGATACAAAAGCACGTATGCAGTTATAGCCTTCAAATATTCAACACAGTAATGAACATACGTAGGTACTACAGGGTTCACAATAACTAAAGGGTTTGTTAGACCTGTCTCCCAATATGGCTAGTCAAGCTTGGATGCGTGGTTGAAGGCGATGTGCTCGCAGTTACAGAAAAATCTAGTTACAACTTTCTAGCCCGATACAGAGATTTAAGTTACATAATGGGATGGAATGAGCAAGGTTTCTTATCTGGAAACCCGCTTAGGGGCCAAGTGTATGTACAGTACGTACTCCCACGCAAAGGGGGTCCCTTTAAACTCCTTAAGGTGCCGGTAAAAACAACCGGTAAAAACAAACAATTTTTCCGTTCAGCTCACCTGAATGTAAAAATTTTGAAACACTTCTGTGAGCTCAATTATTGGCCGCTTGTTCAGTAAATCGGTCCAGAGCTTCTCTTGTAGAAACTGTAGTGGCGGACAAATTTGCAGGATGTCAGTTTGTTGGCTTGCAACGGTTGTTCTAATTTTTTCCGTTCAGGTGAGCTCAACCTGAAAACTCGGTTTGTTTCTACCGGTGCTGTGTAAAAAAACAGACATTCTTGCCAGAAAACGGGAATCTAGTGGTCAAAACACATTGTAGGCTTTCATTTGATTGTCAATGGATATTTCCCAATTTTTTTACTATTTTAGCTTTCCCGGGCGGGCCTAGAATTTGAACCTCCATGCCGGGCTTATGAAGATCCCCGGGTCGGAGAGGGCCCACCGAAACATTTGAAAATCCGGGCCGGGCCGCAAAAAAGTCGGCCCGTACAGGTCTCTATCTCAGACTAACACAATTTATCCATCCGTGCAAACCGCTGGAATAGAATAGAAAAGGAGCGGAATAAAATGAAGCCGCGGAATTTATAAGAACCGGCTTTTCTAACTATCGACTGTTCCCGAACAAATAAATCACTTTCCCGACCATTTTTCGAGACTCAATTTTTCAACCTACCTAAACTCAAATTTCGGCTTATAACTCGTGAATAAATGAACGAAGAAACTTGCGGATTGCACATTTAGAAACATTAAAAGCGTTCTCTTTCAAAGAATGCCGTACTTAGATGGATTCCAGACAAAATTTTTTCCGAAGCCCTTTTCTGGGCCCCAATAGTTCCCAATCCGGCATTTTTGTTCTTTAAAATGTAGCGCTATTTCTTTGCTATCAATCGCACAAATCAAATCGAGGGAAAAAAATGAGGCAAATTGAGATTTTCGGCCTTGAAAGTTCTCAGGTCGTCAACCACTCTCCCATCAGAAGCCAAACAATGGCCCCAATCAGCCAATTCACCACCAAATTCGGAGATTTTTGGCAAACGTATTTGGCACCGTACGTACTTAGTTTTCGCGACACAAATTTGGCCTTACCACGACTATTCTAATCTGCGCAACATAAATTTCAAATGCTAAATGGCGCAAGATAAAATAATGCTAGTGCGTGTATGCGACACATATGTACATGTAACAGCTCCGGGCCGACCTGTGGGGAGGGGTAGGGGAGGTTTTCCTCGGGTGGGGGGGGGTCGAGGGGTGTTTCGCCCAGAGAGGTCCAAATTTTAAAAAGCTCTAAAACGCCTGGAAATGCGTTTTAGTAAGTTTTTTCAGTAAGGACGGTAAAAATCGCTATTTTGAGATGCCAAATACCGTTTTCGAACTAAAAACAAGCAAAAAACAAAAAGAGCTTCCAAAAACCCCGATTTCTCTCAAGTATCAGCAATGGAAACCATACACGGGCCGGAAAAATCCGAAGGGGGGTTTGGAGACCTGGGGGGTGGGGAGTCCCCCGAAAAAACTCCAAAAAACGCCTATTTTGCCTTAAATAAGAGAAAATTTTCAAACTCCGGGAGGGCGGTATGGCCGGCCGAGGGGGTATGGGCCGCCGAGCGGGGAAGGTAACCCCCTTACCCCCCGGCCCATGCCGAAATCTGAGGTTAGGTAAAAAAATTGAGTCTCACAAAAAAGAGAAGCTGATAAAATGTCAAAATAAACTAAACTACAAAATCTTACCCAAATCGCAGACAATTTTTTGAGATTGGTCCGGAGGTTAAGGAGTAAAAGTGGATACCTATAAAAACCGGCTCTTAAAGTCGGCGCCTTCGGTTTTGTGTCTGCACGGATTGGACAAAGTATTAATAGGCGAATAACGATTAAATAACGGCAGAGAGGCAGAAGCTCGCAAATGCAACGTTCAAAATTTGCAAAGCAGACCAAACAGAAATTCATTCAAGTTTGTCAACTAATGGCACTTATACAAGACCATTATCACAGAACAAGTCGTACTACAAGCAATTCAATAACAAAGTTCACAAACGAATTGTCTCTACTCAAGCGCCCATTGGCCCGCTTTTCCTGTAATTTCATTTAGATATAGACTGCAACTCAAAATCACGCCGAATATCAGCAATTCAATATCGTGCCGAATCGGTGCTTGAAATAGTGATGTCGAAAGAAACTTCTCGTTAAAAGTGAAACAAACTTCATATACCTAGCCATCTTCAGATGTGCAGAAAAGTTGGAAGTTACGTATGAATGAACTGAGTAGGCAATCTCTCCCGTAGCATCGTTAGTTAGAAGAGTTTACAGTCCCAGAAACATAAATTCAGACTAAATTATATGGAAACTAAAATAACTCTCGCAAATATTTCATACTGGACAAATGTTCAACACACCCTAATTTCAAGACGTGTACTCCTTTGCCGTGCCGTTCAAACAATTACGCAACATTATGCAAAAATGTTAAAGCAGTCGGCAGTCAACGGCACAGAAAATAAATAAGAACTCCACTAAACGTTCAACATGAAACGCTTCAGAGCAAACTTTAATTATTCGTTTAGATAGATTTCTAATTCCTCCAAAACTGGAAGGCTTTGAGCATTGAGAAAACCGTCAAAAGCGAATTGGGAATGGCTTGGTAGAAACATTTCTGCGAACGGGAATGGTTTGGTAGAAACATTTCTGCGAACATGATTAGCCACCCACACTCCGCAGTACCCAGGAAATAAGAAAAGCAAAATAGGAATGAGTCGGTTGAAAGAGAACTTAGTGATCATGACTGTGTCCGTGGCCACCCCCATGAGAATGTCCGTGTGCTTGGCCGTCGCCGTGTCCGTGGCTATCGCAGTGCTGGTCGTGTTGGTGACTGTGTCCGTGCCCTTGATCGTGCTGATATCCGCCAGCCAAAGTTTCGAAGTCAGCGTCCTTCACCACCTGCACAGTGAGGTCTGTGACGACGGCACTCAGTCTGTCGGTGACGTGCGCCAGTACCAGTTGTTCGTCGGCGTCTCTGCGCACCCGCACATTGACAGTGCCGGTCATTCTGCCAAAGTCCAGCTGCCAAAAGTGACCGGCGGTCAGTTCGAGAACGCCGTCGAGGGTGGAGGCCTCGCGCAAGCAGCGCTCCAACTGCGCCAGCACGTGCGGCGGCGATGTCTGCAGCAGAATTCTGCCGGTGTAGGCCGACAACGGCCACATACTGCCCAGCACGGCCGCCGACAGACAGAGCGCGCCGACTGCATCGGCCCACCATAGACCGCCGTGCTCCAACAGCCGGTGAGTGAGAAAGCAGGAGAGACCACCGCAGACGGCCAGCAGCGACAGCGAGTTGAGTCGCGGCAGGAGAAAGCGACTCAGTCCCGGCACCACACGACACACGGCGTGCGAGAAGTCGGCCGTGTGCTCTTGCAGCCAAGAGGAGCTGGCAGCGGTAAGCACTTGGTTGAGGGGATCGTTGCGCACGCCGTAAGCGGCCAACAACTGAGCCAGTAGAGCAGCCAAGGCGCCCGGAATGACCAGACCGGAGGGGTGTTTGTGCTCGTCTCCTTCCAGCAGTCGCTCCACACTCTCCTTCACCAGAAACAACGCCGCCAACTGTGCCAGCACTGTGCTGGCGAAGACGGCCAGAACGGGAGCGCGAGCCAGACCGAAGGTGAACAGAGAAGACGGCTGTCGTCTGCGCACGCCCACTGAGACGAGAGCGGCGACCAGGGAGAGAATGGCAAAGACGGTCAGCCAGGCGCAGCCCATCAACACCAGACTTCGAGTGACCGACACGCAGTAGATGAGGAAGACGAGACAACCGCTGCAGACCAACGTCGTCAGCAGGACTGGACGCGACTGACGGTCGTTGTACATCTCTTCCAATTCGTGAAGCACTGCTCCCGACCACACCACCATTCTGTTTCTTGCTTCTGCTTCCCCACACACTTCCTCAATTGAACACTCTTCCTTTGTCTTAGTGTCGTTTCGCCGGCTAATCGCCTACCAATACCAAAGCCTTCTGCGGGAGCGTAAAAATCTCCTACTCTACAAAATCGCCACGCCAATAGGGCCCGTCGCGGTCGGGCACAAATCGCCTCCCAAAGAAGTTGGAAAGTTGGAAAATGTAAAATATAAAACATGGAAAATGCTTCTCAACAATTTGGAAATTGGGCAAGGCCCCCTATATTGCTAAAATGGAAACTTTTGGAAACTCGGCGGTTGCGGGTTTCCAAAGTACAGAACAATGTATATTTTCGGTTCTGTCGTTGGAAATGCACTAGTACAACACTGCTAAGTCCCTCAGAATGCTGTTCACTGCTTCTAAGTAGCTCTACGCATTATTTAAGATGCATTTTGCGAGAAAGTCAGTTTAGGTGAGGAAGAAACGGGGCAAGTAGGGTCATCTCACGGATCTGGCTGATATTAATATTGCTTAAAATAGAGCTCAATCGAAGACTAACGGTGGATGCCCGGCCACCAGCAACCCCCTCGAACCGGAGCTACACCCCATCAAAGTTGCGTCGGCAGGGATTTCGGGCTCATTTTCTGGTTATTACCCAATACCTAAAGGTTTGGTTT
>JASANB010000749.1:0-10924 GCA_030248155.1 Sabatieria punctata | reverse complement strand
ATTGTGCAGTATGGTAACAAGAAAACGTCACAGTACTCTATGTACTGCCGTTTTATTGGGGGGGGGGGTAAACCGAAAACGACGTCCGCGTAGGGGGGGGGGTCCCCAAGAAACGACGCAAGGCGATTTTGGGGGGAGGGGGGGTCCGAAAAATCGGGATTTTGGAACGACGTCGTTTATGAACGGCCCCATAGGTTAAACGCCATGGCATACACTCACACGCAATCACACACATACGACAACATTGAACAAGTATCATAGCTTGAAGAGTTGAAATCGTTGCAATCTGAATAAAAATCGACAGTTTAATTGATTTCCAAACTGAATCGGCCGATTCTCGGGATAGTATTTCGGCATGGCGATTCGGAGCTGGCCAGAAGAGATGTGAGTGAAAGCACAAAGCACATTGAACAAGTATCATAGCTTGAAGAGTTGAAATCGTTGCAATCTGAGGGAAAATCGACAGTTTAATTGATTTCCGAACTGAATCGGCCGATTCTCGGGATAGTATTTCGGCAAGGCGATTCGGAGTTGGCCAGAAGAGATGTGAGTGAAAGCACAAACCATATTGAAGAAAATCACAGCCTAAAAACGTTCTGCCAATTGCACAAAATTCAGCGCCCACAGCGTTACCTGCCGGTGCGAACGGCTCGAACGGCTCGACGGCTCGAACGGCTCGAAGAAACCGAATTGCCCCGGCATTCTTACAACAGGGGGCCCCTAATTAAAACACGGCGGCCAGCGGCGGCTCGGCCGTACCGCGGCCTTATTAAAGCAGCGGCCGGCCGGGCGCGATTTTAGCCGGCCGCGCGGGCAGATTAAACACTGTACACTGTTCAGTAACGCGTTCAGTTCTTATCTGATGCCCTCAGGGACTGTGCTTATGAAGGCGCTTGTAAAGAAATAAACAGTCGTTCACTTGTACTGCAAACAATGCACTAAGCGGATAGTAATTCAAAGTAATCTGACATCGGGCTAGATACCGCACTATATAAGACACCGCGCCGCAGTTTCGCCGGTCGTCAGCGAGCTGTACCACCACGTAGAGATCCCAATATGTGGGCAATATCCCAGATCTGCAGAGATGAAACGTCAGCAGCCGACTACGCAAAACAGGTTGGCTTACTTCCGCAAGAGGTGGTGCCCGCCGCTGCTCCCGCTGCTGGCAGAGGCCGAAATACAGTCAAGCCCAAGTTCGGACCGTGTACCTTCACAGGCGGCTGCGAAGGTATGCTGTACAGCTATGCCAGAGCTGACAAAGATAACCGCCCATACATACGTTGCACGCTCTGTAAGGTCCGAAGATAGGCTGCAAATGGTGCCGGCGTTCTACTGCCAAATGTCAATGGTCAACAACTTCAAAACCCGATCAAAACGTTTTTCTCTGTTTCTGATTCCCTTGGTCGCTCTAACACCAAGCTACAGTATGGGCATGTGATCAAACGGTTGACTGTCTGTATGACATTGCCGACTTCCATATAAGTCAGTCTACTGTAGTTGACTGGTTCAACTACATACGGGAGGTTTGCCTGACAGAGTTTCGCAACCTCGACCGAATGGGAGGGCCGGGTTGCATTGTGCAAATCGATGAGAGCTTGTTCCGAGGTCGTCGCAAGTACCACAGGGGCCGGCCCCTGTGGTACTAGATATTTTGGATCAGATAAAAGCTCAGTATCCGCAGAACTATTGAATGTTATGTACATTTGTGCGCTATATTGTATATATGTTGTGTGCTGTTGAAGCATTGTTATTTGTGTCAGTTGTTGTGCCCCGGAATAAAGTTCCCTCTCTTGGAGTCGTCCGTTCGCTATTAAATCCGCGCCCGGCCGGCCGCTGCTTTAATAAGGCCGCGGTACGGCCGGGCCGCCGCTGGCCGCCTTGTTTTAATTAGGGGCCCCCTGTTGTAAGAATGCCCCACCTCCTCCTTTCAAATCTTTCCTTTTTAGGACAGTTTTAGGTTCGGTTCGGTGTTTCTTTCTTCATCCGGCTGAGCGTCATGCATGCCATATGGACGACTGTGGTCATGCTTTTAGGGGCGCGTGCGGGCAAAGGGTAAAAAGCACCGTCGGGACCGTAGCACCGTCGGTCTCATCGGACCGTACTCCTGTTGCTCTCCTCTTCCGTTTTTTAACGCCGTCTGCCGAAAATCGGCCATTTCCCCCCACTGGTTCGATGAGACCGACTGTGCTACGGTGATTTAGGGATACAACCGAATTTCGGTGTTGGGTAGTATGAACCGAATAATTCGGTATTTTCAGCTATTCGGTTTCGGTATTTTTGGTGTACTTGGGTACTTATACTTGTGGACATGCTGAATCCACCGGAAGATATTGTGTTGATGCATGAAGAGCGCCACTGGATTCCGCCGAAATTCGGACAGCAAGCCTGTTACTCTGGCCCTGACCGCTGCTATAAACTTATCACCCACGCCCAGTACGCATGTCTGGCCGATAGGTAAGGTGCCCTTGTAACACAAAAATCGGATTTTAACCTTTTTACATTTCTTTCCTTTGAGGATTATTATGCGTACATACAGTACATTCTTAGATACCCGTACGTTCGTTTGGACAGAATCCATGTGGAACATGATGTGTACGCTCGTCTGAACAGCATAAACGGCACCTGAGCGAGCAATTTGGATTCGTCTTCTAGACGTACAGTGCTGATTGATGTAAATATAGGCTAGCTGGTTGGTGCATGTTCGACTAGTGCAAATAGACTGAATGCGAATGCAAAAGTGACGCAACTATGTTAGTCGGATGTGTGTACTGTTGCCTTGTATTTCGTTTCTTCCCGCATGATCTAATCTTCCATTTGATAACTTGTCACCTTAGCTATATGCGTTGCATTATTAGTGGTGTTTGCTGTAGTAGATAAACCGTAGCTGACCGATTAAGTCGGCCATTATTTGGTATATCAGGACACAACGCGAAAGAGTTTAAGAGTCAGTCTCTGGGCAAATCGAGTTTCAGTATTCAGACCCAAAAATGAAACTTTGGCGTGGAGGGCTCAAAGTTGGAGGACTAATACGTATGGATAGGTTATATAACCACCGCAAAGGATATCCCGATTCGACGCTCCACGCTCGAGATACGGCCTTCTGAAAATCGGTCCGCTTAACTATGGGACCAAAATTTCAAAATCGAATTTCTAGCGCACTAATCAGTATTGGGACTTAAAAATTGGGGGTTTAGGGTAACTTTTAGAGTACTTTCAGAATCAACGGTCGAATTCCATTTTCAATGAAAAAAAATTTTTTCGACCCCCTTTCGAGCCCCCTAGCTCGTCTGGAACCCCCCCCTACACCGTTTTTTATTTCAGAATATTGTAGCGCTATCAATTCCCTACAGTTTGGTATAAGCCACATTTTCTGACCCGTGGAAGAAAGTGGTGAAATATGGCTTCAAATTTGAAAAATCCTCAAATTTTTAGTTTTGGTTTTGGTTTTAGTAACTAAAAATTTGAGGATTTTTCAAATTTGAAGCCATATTTCACCACTTTCTTCCACAGTTCACCCAATGTGGCTTATACCAAACTGTAGGGAATTGATAGCGCTACAATATTCTGAAATAAAAAAAACGGTGTAGGGGGTTCCAGACGAGCTAGGGGGCTCCAAAGGGGGTCGAAAAAAATTTTTTTCATTGAAAATGGAATTCGACCGTTGATTCTGAAAGTACTCTAAACGTTACCCTAAACCCCCAATTTTTAAGTCCCAACACTGATTAGTGCGCTAGAAACTCCAGCAGGAAATTTTGGTGCAGTACCAAAACTAAAAATTTGAGGATTTTTCAAATTTGAAGCCATATTTCACCACTTTCTTCCACGGGTCAGCCAATGTGGCTTATACCAAACTGTAGGGAATTGATAGCGCTACAATATTCTGAAATAAAAAAACGGTGTAGGGGGTTCCAGACGAGCTAGGGGGCTCCAAAGGGGGTCGAAAAAAATTGTTTTCATTATTAGTGGAATTCGACCGTTGATTCTGAAATTACTCTAAAAGTTACCCTAAACCCCCAATTTTTAAGTCCCAACACTGATTAGTGCGCTAGAAACTCCAGCAGGAAATTTTGGTGCAGTACGAAAACTAAAAATTTGTGGATTTTTCAACTTTGAAGCCGTATTTCACCACTTTCTTCCACGGGTCAGCCAATGTGGCTTATACCAAACTGTAGGGAATTGATAGCGCTACAATATTCTGAAATAAAAAAAACGGTGTAGGGGGGTTCCAGACGAGCTAGGGGGCTCCAAAGGGGGTCGAAAAAATTTTTTTTCATTGAAAATGGAACTCGACCGTTGATTCTGAAAGTACTCTAAAAGTTACCCTATGCCTCCAATTTTTAAGTCCCAACACTGATTATTGCGCTAGAAATTCGATTTTGAAATTTTGGTCCCATAGTTAAGCGGACCGATTTTCAGAAGGCCGTATCTCGAGCGTGGAGCGTCGAATCGGCATATCCTTTGCGGTGGTTATATAACCTATCCATACGTATTAGTCGTCCAACTTTGAGCCCTCGACGCCAAAGTTTCATTTTTGGGGTCTGAATATGGCAAAGGACCAAGACTCGATCGGTTCAGAGACTGACTCTTAAAAACATTTGCATTAAAAGGAAGGTGTACCGAATAGTAGACTGTTAATTTTATTATCGTTTTGTGTCCAGCCAGAAATGACAGTCGCAGTTAATAAAGAGGACGAGACATCACTCAGAGCGTCTGTTGCAGTGGCGTACCCAGGATTTAAAAGGTTGACAATTTTCAAAACAAGTTAATAAAAATTTTTGGCCCACAAAAACTCAATGCGTTCTTAGCACAAAATTAACAGTTCTAGTACATAATCTATTGGTTTCTCTGAATGTTTTCCAGCTATTAGGTCCGCCTAAGCTGGCAAGAAACAAAAGAAAACTGTTTCAGACAACCGCTTAAAGGCGTTGGCAGAATTGAGACAAATTTTAACTCAATCAAACTGTGTAATAGCCAGTTACATAACTGAAAAGCAGTGAGATTATTTCTTTTTTTTAAACATTTTGTGGCAAAGTGCGTTAAAAAGCAGCAAAATATTGAGTTTTACACAGTTATTTTATTTGGTAGCAAAAATACCGAAACGGAATAGATGAAAATACCGAATTATTCGGTTCATACTACCGAGCAACACCGAAATTCGGTTGTATCCCCAAATCACCGCAGCACCGTCGGGCTCATCGAACCAGTGGGGGGGGGGAAATGGCCGATTTTCGGCAGCTGGCGTTTAAAAACGGAAGAGGAGAGCAACAGGAATATGGTCCGATGAGACCGACGGTGCTACGGTGCTGCGGTCCCGACGGTGCTTTTTATGTTTTGCCCGCGTGCGCGTATACAAATCGCCTCCCCAGAAAAACGGAAAAGGTGAGGACGTTCGGTACGCTGTGGTACACAGTGATACACCAAGTTTTGCGGGTTTTCCAATGTCACAAATCGCCTCCCCGAAAGTACTAAAGTTGGAATGTCGCAAGTTACACCATAAGGGAAATAGGCACTACTAATGGTAAAATGAGCGCAACAGCTCATGCTGGAAACGATTGCTTGTCCCAAAATTGTTTCGCTCAATAAGTCGAAATATATAAAAGTCCATCCCATTTATCTACCTGTCATCACTGCCTTTCGATGACAACAAATCTAAATCTAAGCAAAAATAGATTCGGAGTCGCATTTATGACTGTAAATAGGGTTATTTTTCTTTGAGCATAGATCTCAGAAGTCGATTTCTAAATTGCAGGCAGCGTCAGTACATAGTTAGTGATGACCAAAAGGACAAAAGGTCTTGTGTGGAAAAAGATAAGTAGGCACAAAGCTGCCTCCAGTTCTATATATCAGCCTGTAAGTGAAGTTTACGAAATACGTGCATGCATAGTAAATGTAAGTGCTCAACTGCTGTTAGAATAGGCACCTGTGCAGCTAAAATGCGACAATCAAATGAGATGAACGCAGCAAAACCACAGACGAAAACTCTGCAATCATAGCCATTCTTCTGTTGTGTAACTTTTGGAAAGACATATGAGTTTATTGCGATGGCGGGATCTCATACCGTTGCCGAATTGCCGGCGATCCGATCCGATCCGATTTGCGGGGGGTCTTACGGCCTGCGATCAGACTCGAGGCCCATTCCGCTACCCCCGTGATTCGTCATCTCGGATCCGAGATGAATTGCCGGCGTTACCGATATTATGTATTTTAGTCGTCCACATGGTCATGCACGTGCGGGGGGTTGAGTGCCCAATACAGAAAAAACGGTAGCGTGATTTTTTAAACTACGGCAACTGCAATTTACGCTCGACGCTTCACGTAGAGTGTGTGTTCTATTTTTGTTTATTAAGACGCAATTTCTGAGAGGATTTAACCTTTGATAAGGGAGCCTCCCCAAATCGGGTCAGGGTCACATCACCGATTTGCGTCATTTTTGTATATGTGAGAGTATATGACGAAAAAATAAGAACCCTAAAGTATGAGCTCCGGTGGACCCCCTAGCAAAGCGTCAGGCCCCCCTCCAAAGTAGGGGTTGTCGGGCTGAAAAAAGAAAAAAGTACCCTAAATTCAAAACATGATTTTAAGCTCATGCTTGCTCGTAGGATGAAAGTTGGCACACAAGCAGATGCGGCCAGACTCGGAGATTTCGAAAATGGTATCTAAAGTGCGGTTGGCTGCTCCAAACCGGAGTTATAGGCTAAAAACGCGGTTTTACACCAATTTTGTGCCACACCGACAAACACGTTTGACCAAATTTTCATACATTAGGATCCTAGGCCAGGTCCAGTTTTTATATATAATATAGCCTAGTAAATTCCCTACAGACATGCAAAATATAGCCGAAATCGACTTATACCGTTAGGTCGAAATTCGCCCTCAAATTCAAAATCGAAATTTTTTTTGTGCTGAATTGGAAACTCCTTGTGAAACAGAATTATTTCTTTTTTTTCGTTGGCTTTAGTTTTGCACCGGGAGCCGGCGTGGCTGTCTTCTATTCTGCTGGGACTACTGTCGTAGTAAATCTGATTCAGGCTAAGGCTGGGCTAAGATTAGTGAAAAGAGGCAGAGACTGGCGAAAAATTACTGAAGTAGTGCGTATTCAGTACGAGTATGTACCCCGCTTAAAAGTCAGGCACTTAACGACATGCATGCTAACAGTGCCTTATATTTTGTGACCGGAGTGCAGCAGGTCATACCAGAGTGACTCTAGCAACAAGTGGTATAAATGTCTCCTTCAACCATTTAGCCAAGCTCCTAACAGAAATTTTAGAGAAAAGGATAACGTAGAATTACTATGCTCTCCTTCTCTGTGCGCAGCCGTTTTTCAAGACCGCCCGAGTAACATTTATTACCAGGTCAGACAGTACGTAGCGTTAAGTTAATAAATAATCCAGTATAGGCAGTACCTAGAGTAGAGGTTGGTTAAATCAAAAGTCTTGGTTCATATGGTTATCATAATATGGGCTTGTTTATGCGCTGCTTATTGTATCGTCGCTGCTATGCTGTGTCTTGGCGGTAATTGCTGCAACTACTGCCTGCAACATGTACCACTAGCACGCAAAAAGACTGATGATGATTAGGGAACGACCGGAACCGGATTTTTGGGTCCGATCGGAATCGGAATCGGAACTCAAGTACAGTTCCGATTCGGAATTTTTCGGAATCGGAACTTTTTGAAAATCGGCTTAAAATTTTGGAATAACCTGTTTTTGGCAAAGAAACAGTGTTTGCGCAACCATCCTCTACAATTCCATGCAAACATCCAGTACAAATCACCATGTCAAACGATAACAATGCATTAAAATCGCCAACCATCAATAGGCAAAATTCAAAGCGCGTAAATTATACTTTAAAAACAACAATTTTTCAACGTTTTCAGTAGAGTGCGAACTGGTATTGGGTAGTGGATGTTTTGGGGGTGTTTTCCAGGTTTGGTATTGGGTTTTTTATGCGCCAATACCCAATACTAATTAGGACCTATAAAAATCGCACTTGAACTGAAAAACTGACCTGAAAAAAATCGACGATTCACCGATGATCACAGTAGGTATAGAAAGCCGTTTTAGCGTTCATAAACTAAAGGTTAAGACTGTCTTATACTGTTTGCTTTTCTAAGTAGTACACCAGTAATTAGTGCAATTTCTCTGTTCTTATTTTTATCTAGTCAAACAATAACAATGCATTAAAATCGCCAACCATCAATACATAGGTAAAATTCAAAGCGCGTAAATTATACTTTAAAAACAACAATTTTTCAACGTCTTCAGCACAGTGCGAACTGGTATTGGGTATTGGGTGTATTGGGGGTGTTTTCCAGGTATTGGTATTGGGTATTGGGTTTTTTATTGCCCCAATACCCAATACTAATTAGGACCTATTAAAATCGATGTTGAACTGAAAAACTGACCTGAAAAACTGACCTGAAAAAATCGAAAAGATTGACCGATGATTACAGTAGTACTGGTACACCCCTTTCTGGTGGAGTAAGAAGAACTTTCTGTCTTGAGACTTCTGTCGCCTTCCGAAATGTGTTTTTGCCACTATAAACGTCCATTCGCTGGCTTTGATCAAAATCTTTGAGGCGTTTGAAGACTGCCGAGTGCTTCAGACTCAGGTGCTTCCACAACGGAGTGGTGCTAACTTTTACTTAGTGGGATTACAGTAGGTTATGGGTTACTACACTATGCAGATTGTCGATTGCACAGCAAAGAAGATACGCAATAGTGCGCAAGAAATGGTGTTTGATTTCCAAAAAATTTAGCAAAAGTTCCGAAAAATTCCGAGACCTCTGAGTTCGGAATCGGAATCGGAATCGGAACTGCCAGTTCCGATCGGAATCGGAATCGGAATCGGAATTCCGGTCGTTCCCTAATGATGATCTTGCGTACCTTTTCAGTTTGAATTTCTAAATCGGTGGGTTTTGTATGTGTTTTGCCTTTGGCTGGCCGCATGCCTGGCGTCGCGGAGCCATCGGTGCCGGTAAACGACGGTTTCTTGGTCAATGCAGTTGCTCCCTCGATGCTGGTCGACAAGGCACCTGACTCCGTGCGCTGTTCACCTGTTGCCATCGACACCGATTGCGTTAGATCTGTCGAGGTGTCTTCTTCGTATTGGTTCTCCTTAACTGTCTCTGCTACCTCGGCAGTGTCGAAATGCCAACCTAACTTGCCACCTGCAACACAGTCTGTCTCACAACCTGCCTGATCGGAATAAGCAAGGTAATTACAGGAAGGTCGATTCTCGATTCGGCGAATTAGTGTCAGTTGAACGTTGTGACGGTGCCCAAGAACTATACGAACTATCAGTAGTAAGACTATAGCGATTACAATAAACGAAAGATTAGCTAGGCCCAGAATAAACCACAACAACATAGGGCTACACACACACACCAGACCAGTACAATGCAAACGAACAAAACACGATCGAACCGAGTGCGATAACAAATGAAATTCAATCTTTACCTGACATGTATACGTCAGTTATGCGTACGTCAACTTGAAAAACTTCAAATTTACAAAGGACAAGCAAAAAACAGTGAAAAGAAAGAAGGAAAGTTTATACGTCCGAACAGACAGCAAACAAACAGAGCAGAACAAAAAGAACAGCAAACTAACGCAAGCAACTGAAATTTTTCAACAAAAAATAGCAATATTTCACCGTCGACGTCAGTCGGTCCGTTATTTTTGGAAAACTTGAGTTCCACTTCGAGTTTATGAATAAAACAAGACAGATACTACGTAGGTGTTGTAAAAGCTTCTGTCAGGGTGATTACAGTACGTCTGTGTCTTCATCGATCACTACCAAAACGATCGAGTCTGCGAACGTTTCTGGTGTTGACTGGTTGTTGACGGGTTCTGGGTGTGCATATGACACTAAAAATGTTTTCTGCTGCCATTCAAGTGCTTTTCTGAGGTATGTAAATCCATACATGCAATGCTTAAAAATTGAAATGAGACTTTAAAAATATGGAAAATTTCGACTCTGAGAATTGACAGCTTCAATTTCAGATTGAACTAACAGAACATGAGGCATCTATGTGTCAGAAACATTCGTAGCTATAAACTACGGTCCCTGGGCGCGGTCAAAATCACCGAACCACGTTCCCGTACTACCACGCTTTAGGTCCGAATTAGCTGGGGGGTTCGGGGATCTGATCTCATATTACCAAGAAAAGGACGGTACGGATTCAAAATACCCCCGGGCGCCCATTTGGTTCCGTACCGCGTTAGGATGAGTACAGCTGTTAGACCGGTTCTGTGCATCTGGATTGCGATTCTGTCGTGTGCAGTTCAGTTTCTGTTGTCTTTAGTATTTTTTAGACAGTCTTCTTTCTGGCCAGCAAAAGACCGACCGACCGACCGACCGACCGACCGACCGACCGACCGACCGACCGACACAAAGTGCCTGACCGTTTTATAAACCATTTAGCCTCCGCCTTGGCGAAGAGATGAGTAGGTATACATGGCACAGGTGCGCTCCACTTCCTCTTGTTGTATAGTGAATAGTGCACTAGTGCAGAGCTGATTTTATCCTCCTTTACATTTGCTACAGAGGGGACCATACTTATCATATTGCGGTCATGCTAAAATGCGGGACGTGGGTATTCTGTCTGATCCAGGCGAAAAAACGCGACAAAGGAAAGGACACGAGAAGGAGGAAAGCAAAGTGGACGTGCCTGCGTTCAGGGTTGCCAGGTTAGGAGTTTTCCTCCTATATCTGTGAGTTTTTGATTTGGGATTGGAGGAAAAACTTGAGATTGGAGTTAGGAGGTTTTTCTGGGAGTTTTGAAAATCTGGGTCGGAGTTTCTGATTTTTAGGATTTTTCTAGGAGTTTTCTGGGATTTTTTTTAGGATTTTCAGCTTTATTTCTTTTCATATAGCTGGTTTTCCCTTGGAAATCACCTGGTCCTAGCTAGCAATCTTTATA
>JASANB010000748.1:0-49417 GCA_030248155.1 Sabatieria punctata | reverse complement strand
ATCTGATTTTTTGCCAGGAAAATGCTAAGTGCTGGTTGTGGGGTTACTGGCAATTCAATGCAGCACTCTCGGTAGGTAAAAAGTTCTGGCATTAATCAATCCATCTCGCCAGTACTGGAAACTAAAGAAAAATCAGCGTTTTTACTGCAGCAAAATGTAGAATGTGTGCATACTCTGAGAACTAAGGAATAAGAACACCATCCAGATGATCTCCGTTTGAGTTAATACACTACTACAACCGTTTCCCATAAGCATCATAAACATTTCTTAGCATGTTTGGGGTGAGAGACTGAATTACGCTTACAGGAACTTCATTACAGCTAAGGGCGCGAAAACCAATGTTGTCGTTGTATAGTAATCGGGATTTTTTTATGTCAAGAAGAGCTGGGCTGGGTTCATGCCCCAACTTTTGACCTACAAATCAACCCGTTATTCTGCGCATATATTCAAAATTTCATTCAATTCCGACAAAAATTAAAGAAGATACTGCAAAAAAAAAGTTTCCATTTTTGATGCTGTTTCTACATTTAATTGAAATTTCTCAATTTTATATGTTGTTGAATTTCTCAGACTGGGTCAATCCTGATGCACCAAATTTTAGCACATAAAATTCCCACTTTGTTGGCACTTACGTTTCAAATTTCAGACAATTTGGTCAAAATTTTAAAAATGGCAGCAAAAAGAAATGTTGTCATTTTTTTTGGGACACCCTGTATTTTGTTTTACGTAGAAAACTTTTTTTCAGACGATAATTAAAAATTTCTTAAATTTCAAAATTTCGTTCACTTCAAATGGTTCTGGCTCGAAATTCTTTTGAATAAATCTCATTTGCGGTTTATGAACTGACATTTTTAGTTTTAAAAAGTTTAATTGTTATGGATCAAGTTCATTTGTGCCACTTTTTACACAAGCAAACCTACTACTACCTTTTAACTACACATGATAATTCATCCAATTTAAGGAAAACAACCATAAATGGCATCTGTTAGAGCGTACATTTTGTTGCATTTTTTAACTATTATTTTGGTGAATTTTTTTGGCATTTTATAATATTTTTGGGGAGAAATTTTGGTTTATTTTTCTGAAATTTAAGTGAATTCTGGCTCTCAGACCTGGCAACACCGATCTTTTGTGAACTTTACCAGCAACAGATTGATTTTTAATCTCCGTTCGACGCCCAACGCGTTTACAAAAGTCACGCATCTTAGGTTCTTGCTCACACGCACGCACGCACCATGTGTAGTAGAGCACTGTGTGTGTCGTTAAAACAGGACATGACGACAAGCTGTGACCGGCCAATTTTGTCCGGATTAGCGAATTGTTACACATACGCCATTACCAGTGTTGTGCCGGTTGAATTAGCTTTTTTTACCAACTAACCAAACTCAGATTTCGGTAATCGGCTAGCTCAACTGACTTTTTTAGAGGGGTCCTCCATTTAATCACTTTCTTGCTTATTATTAGGCTTAGGCTTGGGAGTCAACTGAATACGGTGGATAAAATTGAAATTTTGGTTAGGGACCCCTAAAAGTCAGTTTTGCCCAGTAATCTTGGTCTAACCAAACTCATTCCTTTTCAAGAAATTACTAAGCAAGAAAAAGTCGAATTGCTCAGAGATGATGAGACAACCATAGTCTGGTATTATCCGATATACCGGATAATCTGGTATTTTTTTAGCTCGAAAACACTATCCGGTACTTTTTACGTATTATCGGGTTAAAATACCGGTTAATCCGGTATTTTTCAGATCCGAAGCGCTATCCGGTATTTTTCTTGCGGTTGCATCTCTAGTTATGAGTTTAGCTTTATTCATTTTAGTTATAGTGTTAAAGAGGACATAGGTAAAGATATATATGTTCCGCTTTTAAGAATTAGACTACAAAATGTGGTTTGTAGTCAAATTCTTAAAAAATTGTTTGTGGTCTCATTCAGATTACATTTGATATGGAGGTCTCTCATAAATTGGGTAGGGCGCCACGCTTTGCCTGTTTTTACAAGTCCAATGCTTGTGCCGAAACAGAATACCCATTGGCATTCACAGGGTTTGCGTTTACTGTACCTGACCCTATGTATGTGCACAGATCATCCACAGAAGGGGCTTGGGGTTTTGGCCTGACTGGAAAATTGTACCCAATTGAAGAGTTTGATTACTAAAAATCACTAGAAGCTGGTATTCTGGGCTAAGATCGCTAGGAAGTGCTAATAAGGAAGGGTTCAGATACAGCGAAAAGGCGCTGTTTTACAAGCAGTTTTAGCAATTTTCGTACTGAAATTCTAAAATTGCAAAAAATTGGCTCGTCCCAGAAAAATTAGAGAAGATACCAAAAATTGCCTTGTCTTGGGGGTTGGTCTTTGCAACCCCAAACCGCAGTTGTATGGCTCAGCGTTTTTAACGCCCAAGCCCCTCCCAAAATTTGGACTCAGACCCTGCCCAACCTCTCTTTTGCCCTTCGGCGGATGACCTGTTACATGTATGCTAGTGCCTACCTCCTCATTAATAACCAAAAGTTAAAATCAGCTAATTATATTCCCAAAAAGGCACAAAATCGCATTCCAACTCAACAGCTGCCTACTCGGTTGAAAATTCATATCTCAATTGAAAAATTAAGTATAAATCCTGGTTAACGAATCAGTTTCATACAAATTTCTTAGTTGGGACCGCAAATCTTTTGTCCAGATTCGGATTAACGAGTCATATGACATGGCAGAAAATCGGGACCTGGGCTAATCTTGTCCGGAAGGCGGATATCCGGATTAACGAGACACCACTCTACAGCCTTGTAGTCGGTTTTCCGGGGCTGTAGTCTTTATTGCTCAGCCCTATGACTATGAGGCCTTAAACAGTCGGGCACTTAACGCCGTTTATGGTAACTTGGCACCATATAAGGTGCCTGTACCTTATATGGTACCGGTACCTAGGCTAGTAGCACCATACATGCTACCCACACATTAGGGGACTGTGGCGGTACCATAGATGGTAGGTACCCTTACCCATGATCATGGGTGCCGGTACCGTATATGGTATGAATGTAAATGAAGTTCTACCATATTATGGTGCCGGTACAGTTACCATTTCGTGGGTAAGGATACCATATATCGTACCACCACACTCCTCAAACGTGGGGTACCATGATACCACTACCCTAAGTACCGGTCCATATATGGTACCGGCACCTTACATACATGTACTAGGGGGGTTTGGGGGGGGGTTACTCCCCCCGCTGGAAAGACCAAACCCCCCTCACCCCCCCCCCCCCCCCCCCCGAGACAGGTTAAGGAACCCCCCCCCCCCGCCCAAAAAAAAAAAGTACTAGTGGTGGCTCCAGTATTAACAAACTGGGTCAGAAATCACTAATTTTTAGCCTAAAATTCACTTGAAAAGCTTTGGAAACCGAATTTGGCGCTTCCACTGCTGATATTTAAGAGAAATCGGTGTTTTTGGAAGCCCTTTTTGTCATTTTTTGCTTGTTTTTAGCTCTAAAAAGCTATTTGGCAGCTTAAAATTGCGATTTTTAGCATCCTTGCTGAAAAAAACGTGCTAAAAACGCATTTCCAGGCATTCTGGAGCTTTTTGAAATTTTGGACCCCACCTCTGGACGAACCCCCCCTCGACCCCCCATCTGAGGAAACCCCCCTACCCCCCTCCCCCCCCAGGTCGGCCCGGAGCTGTTACATGTATGGCACCTTATATGGTGTCAGTAGTATAAACGGGTTAAGTGCCTGACTGTTAACGTGGATGCGAAGCTGGCTGTAGATACAAGAAGACTGTAAAAGGTAGCAACGTTTAATTTCAGTTCTAATCAGGTGAACGAATAATGACAGAGCCAGTGGAGAATGGCCTTGCCTCCATCTGCCCCAACAAGGTAACTGACAGCTGGTTGGCTATTAATTTTACTACCCACCACGACGCAGGTGACGGTGGTGTTGGGGGCGCAATGGGGCGACGAAGGCAAAGGGAAGATAGTGGACCTGCTGGCCTCCGAAATGGACCTGGTGGCCCGGTGTCAGGGAGGAAATAACGCCGGACACACGGTGGTGGCCAACGGCAGAACCTACGACTTCCACACACCTCCCTTCCGGAATCATTCACCTCAGATGCACCGCTCTCATTGGTATCTCGGCTATTCATGCTCAATTATAATCGCTAATCCCGATGATCCGGTGGTTATTGGCCGCGCGCGACTTTTTTATTTCACAGTGCTCTGGACACAGCTTGTTAGAAGGCGGTATTTGTACAGGGTTCGCCAGAAGAACAAACCCGCAGATTTTTTTATTGTAGCAACCGCAAATCTGAACCGATCTGAATGAATCTTGTTTTAAATGAAAGATAAATGAATTCTTCAAAGATTGGTGAAACTTTCATTGAGATACTCTGCCTAGTTCTTGAGATATTTGCGCTCAAAGTCGAAACAGATTTTGGCAAAGAACAAGAGCGATTCCGTTGCACTTCACAATAAAACAGATTCCTACTGCTGAGCGCTTTCGAGACTTTACAGGTGAAGTAAACTGCTGAGCGTGTGTTTCTCCAATAAAGCCTCCAATAGCCATCAGCAATAGTAGAAATCCGTTTTGTTATGAAGTGCGACGGAATAATAGAAATCCCTTTTGTTCATTGCCGAAATCACTGTTTTGTCTTTGAGGGCGTATATCTCAGGGTATCAGCAGAGTCTATTAATAAAAATCTCAGCAATGTTTTAAGAATTTATTTATCTTTCATTAAGAAAAGGATTCATTTAAATCGGTTTAGATTTGCGGTTGGACGAGTGAATAATCTGCGGGGTTGTTTATTTTGTCGGACCCTGTATATTTCAGCTCGATTTGGGTGTCAAAATGGACAAAACTGTGGCTTTGGTGGTAATATCTTCACCAAAATTTGAACAGTAACTCTAAAAGTTTCGGTGCTGCTATTGTAGTTTTACGGTTGATTCATGCCTTATGAGGTTGTCGGCAGTAGCACTAACTGAACTGCACTGCTAATGTATATTTGAAGCTAAATGCAGCCATTTTCCAACAAAATTTCCCTACTGTGAATAAAATAAAAAATTTCGAAATGGGCCTTAAAAAACTAACAACGCCGGCACAGTTGGTGTAGTGGTTTAGGCCGCAAAGCCACTGTGCGCGACGTCGTGCGTTCATCCTCTCGGCACGGCAAGTTTCTTGTCGCAAGGAGTTGGTGGTCGGCGCAAAGCTCCACCCAGGCCACCGAAAGCTGGTGACAGCGAGTAGGTAAAATGGGAACCGACTGGATCTGCCGCTCCAAAGCATGCCACGTTGGAGGAGAAGATCAATGACGTCAGGAGTTGTCCATGGAAACCGACTAGGCCTGCGAGCGCACCAAGCGGACGTTGGGAGCCGACATCACCATGAAGTCAAGGCACTCTCTTAGTACCTGGCGCCCAACAGCATGGCTAGAGTGGCTGGCAGTGATAGAAGGGAAAGGTCCGAGATGACGAACCACGGGGGTCGCGAAATGGACCACATAGGTCTGATCGTAGGCCGTAAGGCCCCCACATTGGATCGGGGCCTAAAAAAGCCTAAGAATACTATTCTAGGCAACGGTGTGGTTCTGAACCTGCCGGCCTTGTTCGACGAAGTAAAACACAATCGCATTGACGAGTTAATCGGCTGGGAAAAGCGACTCAAGATATCCGATCAAGCCCACTTGGGTTAGTTTCTAGCTACTTTTGCTTTCGCTCCAATTGCTCTGCCTGTGCACTGACCCTGGGAGCTTTGTTTGTTCGTGCCTGAACATTTTCTATATGAAACTTTCGAAGTTCCTGGCTTATATGCATTGCGTGTCCCAAAAATGATAACATTTTCTTCTTGTGACTTGACCCAATCCTTACACCTTGCATACATGTACTAAGGGGGTTTGGGGGGTTACCCCCCTGCTGGAAAGGCCAAACCCCCCTCTCACCCCCCCGAGACAGGTTAAGCGACCCCTCCCCCGACCAAAATATACAAGTACTAGTAGTGGCTCCAGTATTAACAAACTGGGTCAGAAATCACTAATTTTTAGCCTAAAATTCTCTTGAAAAGCCTTTGGAAACCGAATTTGCCGTTTCCACTGCTGATATTTAAGAGAAATCGGTGTTTTTGGAAGCTCTTTTTGTCATTTTTTGCTTGTTTTTAGCTTTAAAACGCTATTTGGCAGCTTAAAATAGCGATTTTTAGCGTTCTTACTGAAAAAAAACGTGCTGAAAACGCATTTCTAGGCGTTTTGGAGCTTTTTGAAATTTGGGACCCTCCACCTGTGCGACCCCCCCTCGACCCCCCACCTGAGGAACCCCCCTCCCCCCAGGTCGGCCCGGAGCTGTTACATGTATGAGACCTTGTATGGTGTCGGCATACACGTAACAGCTCCGGGCCGACCTGGTGGAGGGGGGTAGGGGTTTCCTCAGGTGAGAGGTCGTGGGGGTTTCGCCCAGTGTGTGGTCCGAAATTTCAAAAAAGCTTCAGAACGCCTGGAAATGCGTTTTTTGGCACGTTTTTCAGTAAGGACGCTAAAAATTCTCTATTTCAAATAGCGTTATAATGAGCTAAGAAAAAGCAGAAAATGACCAAAAGGGCTTCCAAAAACACAGATTTCTTTTATATAGCCGCAGTCAGTGGTGCAACGCCAAATTCGGTTTCCAAAGGCTTTTCAAGCGAATTTTAGGCTAAAAATTAGTGATTTCTGAGCCAGTTTGTTAGTACTGCAGCCACTACTGGTACTTGTATTGGGGTGAGGGGTTGGCCTTGGTAACCCCCAAAACACTCCTAGTACAGACATAGGCAAAGGGGGCTGAGGGGGTTTGCCCCCCTCAGGCTCTGACCTACCCGCCTCAGCCGGCCGCTACCCGATCAGGAATTTTTTGGCTCATAATGCAGTTTGGTAGCTGTAATATTAACGTAATGCCTGCATCAGCTGGTTTATGTCTGGTTCTATCTGCCCACGCGCCCTTGTTTGTTCGCAAGAATGCCTCAAAAATGACAAACTCTGCTCAGAGCTGCGCTTTTTTCAAAAATGGTTTTATAGTACGTATTTACTACCTATTTTATTTTACGGTCGCTACAGACTTTTGTTTGGAATTTCTATTCTTTCTGGAAGGGAGTTAGACGAACTGATGAATATGAAAAAGAAAACGAATTGGAAGGGAAAACTGATACACCGCCCTAGTGCGATTATTTCCTAACATGTTATTTATAGACGTATTATTTACAGAATTAGCACTAAATTTTGTCAGAAACATACAAAACAGTACCATTTGTCGTAAAAATGCCGAAAATGCGTTTATTTTGCGGAAAATCGAATTTTTAAGCTACCTCCCTCAGCCCCCCTCAGGAACTCCGTCCCCCCAAAGGAATTGAAACTTCTACCCCCATCAGTCGAAATGCTAGCCCATGTCTGCCCTAGTGCAGGTATGGTGTCAGTACCATAAAAGGCGTTTAGTGTCAGGCTCTAATAACAACCTGATTCAGTGTTCGACCTGCACATGCAAGTGGACGGGCTTCAGGAGCAAGCACGACAAGACAACAAGTGCTGATAATAAGAAAAGACACAGGACAGAATTGCTGACCGACGGTTGCATTTTAGAATCGGCACTACCAAAAAAGGAATCGGCCCGGCCTATTCCAACAAGGCGCGACGAAACGGCGTCCGAGTCTGCGAGCTCATGGACGACTTCGCCTTCTTCGAGACCAAGTCACTCCTTTTCTTTTCTGTCGAACATACATGTAACAGGGGGGGTCTGGGGGGTCTGGCCCCCCCCCGACTTGGGCCAGACCCCCCGGATGAGGACCCCTCCCCCGAGACGATTTCACCGACCCCCTCCGATTTTTCTGGCAAGTAAATTTTCGAGCAAATTTTTGCATTTACACTTTCACGCACAAAAATTGCCAAAATCGCCGCAAAACACACTTTTTAGCTGTATTTCAGCCAAATTAGCGATTTTTGCGATTTTAGGCCAAAAATTGCGATTTTTCTCGATTTTTGAGCGTTTTTAGTGCCCACCCCCCCCCCCCAAAATTTTGGCTCAGACCCCCGCCGGCGCCAGACCCCCTCCCCCCCCCCCATCCGGGGAGGAGTCTGGCCTAAGTCGGGTGGGGGAAGACCCCCCAGAGCCCCCTGTTACATGTATACTAAGAATAGCTGATCGTCAAACAGTCAATTTTTAATTGTAAGAAAGTAATAAAAGGCTTACCAAAATCAATGTCGAGCAAAGTTCCATTGGCTCCTTCCACCAACACTTTCTTATTGGCGTTCAACGCTTCTTGAACAAACTGCACACTATCGGTGACCAATCCTAATTCGCGCAGCTTCTGTGCAAGACTCTAAAACCGCCATTTTTGGATTTGGAAATGGCCTTTTAGCACCTTTTCTAAGTGAGCATGCTAAAAATCACTATTTTAACCTGCCGAATGGCGCTTTAGATCATACATGGGCCTATAAACTCCAGTAATGTGGTTTTTCATCGGGCTCTGGAGGGTATAAAAATGCTTTCACAAAAAATGGACGCAACACTTTCGGAGGGGGTATGACCGAACCGACCGAGGGGGAGGGGTATACCCCCTAACCACGGCCTATGTATGTTCATGTGATCTATTAAAAAAACTCTTAATTTCCACCTTGTAGCGTTCAATCTCGCCGTCGACATTCAAATCCAGATTGCCAAACTGATTCTTGTAATAAGCGGCCAGATGCCGATACCTGTAGCATGCAAATTTCTGACAGTTATACCCATTCGACAGCATACATGTAACAGGTCATCCGCCGATGGGGGGAGGGGGGTTGGGGAGGGGGTCTGGCGCCGGCCGGGGGGGTCTGAGCCAAAATTTTGGGGGAGGGGGGGGGTGGGCACTAAAAAACGCTCAAAAATCGAGAAAAATCGCAATTTTTGGCCTAAAAATCGCCAAAAATCGCTAATTTGGGCTGAAATACAGCTAAAAAGTGCTGTTTTGCAGGCGATTTTGGCAATTTTTGTGCGTGAAAGTGTAAAAAATTGCAAAAATTTGCTCGAAAATTTACTTGCCAGAAAAATCGGAGGGGGTCGGTGAAATCGTCTCGGGGGGAGGGGTCCTCATCCGGGGGGGTCTGGCCCAAGTCGGGTGGGGGGCAGACCCCCAGACCCCCCTGTTACATGTATGTTCGACAGAAAGAAAAGGAGTGACTTGGTCTCGAAGAAGGCGAAGTCGTCCATGAGCTCGCAGACTCGGACGCCGTTTCGTCGCGCCTTGTTGGAATAGGCCGGGCCGATTCCTTTTTTGGTAGTGCCGATTCTAAAATGCAACCGTCGGTCAGCAATTCTGTCCTGTGTCTTTTCTTATTATCAGCACTTGTTGTCTTGTCGTGCTTGCTCCTGAAGCCCGTCCACTTGCATGTGCAGGTCGAACACTGAATCAGGTTGTTATTAGAGCCTGACACTAAACGCCTTTTATGGTACTGACACCATACCTGCACTAGGGCAGACATGGGCTAGCATTTCGACTGATGGGGGGTAGAAGTTTCAATTCCTTTGGGGGGTAGGAGTTCCTGAGGGGGGCTGAGGGAGGTAGCTTAAAAATTCGATTTTCCGCAAAATAAACGCATTTTCGGCATTTTTACGACAAATGGTACTGTTTTGTACTGTTTCTGACAAAATTTAGTGCTAATTCTTGTAAATAATACGTCTATTTTTAAATAACATGTTAGGAAATAATCGCACTAGGGCGGTGTATCAGTTTTCCCTTCCAATTCGTTTTCTTTTTCATATTCATCAGTTCGTCTAACTCCCTTCCAGAAAGAATAGAAATTCCAAACAAAAGTCTGTAGCGACCGTAAAATAAAATAGGTAGTAAATACGTACTATAAAACCATTTTTGAAAAAAGCGCAGCTCTGAGCAGAGTTTGTCATTTTTGAGGCATTCTTGCGAACAAACAAGGGCGCGTGGGCAGATAGAACCAGACATAAACCAGCTGATGCAGGCATTACGTTAATATTACAGCTACCAAACTGCATTATGAGCCAAAAAATTCCTGATCGGGTAGCGGCCGGCTGAGGCGGGTAGGTCAGAGCCTGAGGGGGGCAAACCCCCTCAGCCCCCTTGCCTATGTCTGTACTAGGAGTGTTTTGGGGGTTACCAAGGCCAACCCCTCACCCCAATACAAGTACCAGTAGTGGCTGCAGTACTAACAAACTGGCTCAGAAATCACTAATTTTTAGCCTAAAATTCGCTTGAAAAGCCTTTGGAAACCGATTTGGCGTTCACCACTGACTGCGGCTATATAAAAGAAATCTGTGTTTTTGGAAGCCCTTTTGGTCATTTTCTGCTTTTTCTTAGCTCATTATAACGCTATTTGAAATAGAGAATTTTTAGCGTCCTTACTGAAAAACGTGCCAAAAAACGCATTTCCAGGCGTTCTGAAGCTTTTTGAAATTTCGGACCACACACTGGGCGAAACCCCCACGACCTCTCACCTGAGGAAACCCCTACCCCCTCCACCAGGTCGGCCCGGAGCTGTTACGTGTATGCCGACACCATACAAGGTCTCATACATGTAACAGCTCCGGGCCGACCTGGGGGGAGGGTTCCTCAGGTGGGGGTCGAGGGGGTCGCACAGGTGGAGGGTCCCAAATTTCAAAAAGCTCCAAAACGCCTAGAAATGCGTTTTCAGCACGTTTTTTTTCAGTAAGGATGCTAAAAATCGCTATTTTAAGCTGCCAAATAGCGTTTTAAAGCTAAAAACAAGCAAAAACGATAAACAGAGCTTCCAAAAACACCGATTTCTCTTAAATATCAGCAGTGGGAACGGCAAATTCGGTTTCCAAAGGCTTTTCAAGCGAATTTTATGCTAAAAAATAGTGATTTCTGACCCAGTTTGTTAATACTGGAGCCACTACTAGTACTTGTATATTTTGGTCGGGGAGGGGGTCGCTTAACCTGTCTCGGGGGGTGAGAGGGGGTTTGGCCTTTCCAGCAGGGGGTAACCCCCCAAACCCCTTAGTACATGTATGCAAGGTGTAAGGATTGGGTCAAGTCACAAGAAGAAAATGTTATCATTTTTGGGACACGCAATGCATATAAGCCAGGAACTTCGAAAGTTTCATATAGAAAATGTTCAGGCACGAACAAACAAAGCTCCCAGGGTCAGTGCACAGGCAGAGCAATTGGAGCGAAAGCAAAAGTAGCTAGAAACTAACCCAAGTGGGCTTGATCGGATATCTTGAGTCGCTTTTCCCAGCCGATTAACTCGTCAATGCGATTGTGTTTTACTTCGTCGAACAAGGCCGGCAGGTTCAGAACCACACCGTTGCCTAGAATAGTATTCTTAGGCTTTTTAAGGCCCCGATCCAATGTGGGGGCCTTACGGCCTACGATCAGACCTATGTGGTCCATTTCGCGACCCCCGTGGTTCGTCATCTCGGACCTTTCCCTTCTATCACTGCCAGCCACTCTAGCCATGCTGTTGGGCGCCAGGTACTAAGAGAGTGCCTTGACTTCATGGTGATGTCGGCTCCCAACGTCCGCTTGGTGCGCTCGCAGGCCTAGTCGGTTTCCATGGACAACTCCTGACGTCATTGATCTTCTCCTCCAACGTGGCATGCTTTGGAGCGGCAGATCCAGTCGGTTCCCATTTTACCTACTCGCTGTCACCAGCTTTCGGTGGCCTGGGTGGAGCTTTGCGCCGACCACCAACTCCTTGCGACAAGAAACTTGCCGTGCCGAGAGGATGAACGCACGACGTCGCGCACAGTGGCTTTGCGGCCTAAACCACTACACCAACTGTGCCGGCGTTGTTAGTTTTTTAAGGCCCATTTCGAAATTTTTTATTTTATTCACAGTAGGGAAATTTTGTTGGAAAATGGCTGCATTTAGCTTCAAATATACATTAGCAGTGCAGTTCAGTTAGTGCTACTGCCGACAACCTCATAAGGCATGAATCAACCGTAAAACTACAATAGCAGCACCGAAACTTTTAGAGTTACTGTTCAAATTTTGGTGAAGATATTACCACCAAAGCCACAGTTTTGTCCATTTTGACACCCAAATCGAGCTGAAATATACAGGGTCCGACAAAATAAACAACCCCGCAGATTATTCACTCGTCCAACCGCAAATCTAAACCGATTTAAATGAATCCTTTTCTTAATGAAAGATAAATAAATTCTTAAAACATTGCTGAGATTTTTATTAATAGACTCTGCTGATACCCTGAGATATACGCCCTCAAAGACAAAACAGTGATTTCGGCAATGAACAAAAGGGATTTCTATTATTCCGTCGCACTTCATAACAAAACGGATTTCTACTATTGCTGATGGCTATTGGAGGCTTTATTGGAGAAACACACGCTCAGCAGTTTACTTCACCTGTAAAGTCTCGAAAGCGCTCAGCAGTAGGAATCTGTTTTATTGTGAAGTGCAACGGAATCGCTCTTGTTCTTTGCCAAAATCTGTTTCGACTTTGAGCGCAAATATCTCAAGAACTAGGCAGAGTATCTCAATGAAAGTTTCACCAATCTTTGAAGAATTCATTTATCTTTCATTTAAAACAAGATTCATTCAGATCGGTTCAGATTTGCGGTTGCTACAATAAAAAATCTGCGGGTTTGTTCTTCTGGCGAACCCTGTACAAATACCGCCTTCTAACAAGCTGTGTCCAGAGCACTGTGAAATAAAAAAGTCGCGCGCGGCCAATAACCACCGGATCATCGGGATTAGCGATTATAATTGAGCATGAATAGCCGAGATACCAATGAGAGCGGTGCATCTGAGGTGAATGATTCCGGAAGGGAGTGTGTGGAAGTCGTAGGTTCTGCCGTTGGCCACCACCGTGTGTCCGGCGTTATTTCCTCCCTGACACCGGGCCACCAGGTCCATTTCGGAGGCCAGCAGGTCCACTATCTTCCCTTTGCCTTCGTCGCCCCATTGCGCCCCCAACACCACCGTCACCTGCGTCGTGGTGGGTAGTAAAATTAATAGCCAACCAGCTGTCAGTTACCTTGTTGGGGCAGATGGAGGCAAGGCCATTCTCCACTGGCTCTGTCATTATTCGTTCACCTGATTAGAACTGAAATTAAACGTTGCTACCTTTTACAGTCTTCTTGTATCTACAGCCAGCTTCGCATCCACGTTAACAGTCAGGCACTTAACCCGTTTATACTACTGACACCATATAAGGTGCCATACATGTAACAGCTCCGGGCCGACCGGGGGGGCGGGGGTCGGGGGGTTTCCCCCCGAGGGGGGGTCGAGGGGGGTTCGTCCAGAGGTGGGGTCCAATATTTCAAAATGCTCCAGATTGCCTGGATATGCGTTTTTAGCACGTTTTTTTCAGCAAGGATGCTAAAAATCGCAATTTTAAGCTGCCAAATAGCTTTTTAGAGCTAAAAACAAGCAAAAAATGACAAAAAGGGCTTCCAAAAACACCGATTTCTCTTAAATATCAGCAGTGGAAGCGCCAAATTCGGTTTCCAAAGCTTTTCAAGTGAATTTTAGGCTAAAAATTAGTGATTTCTGACCCAGTTTGTTAATACTGGAGCCACCACTAGTACTTGTATTTTTTGGTCGGGGGGGGGGTTCCTTAACCTGTCTCGGGGGGGGGGTGTGGGGGGTTTTGGCCTTTCCAGCTGGGGGGAGTAACCCCCCCCAAACCCCCCTAGTACATGTATGTAAGGTGCCGGTACCATATATGGACCGGTACTTAGGGTAGTGGTATCATGGTACCCCACGTTTGAGGAGTGTGGTGGTACGATATATGGTATCCTTACCCACGAAATGGTAACTGTACCGGCACCATAATATGGTAGAACTTCATTTACATTCATACCATATACGGTACCGGCACCCATGATCATGGGTAAGGGTACCTACCATCTATGGTACCGCCACAGTCCCCTAATGTGTGGGTAGCATGTATGGTGCTACTAGCCTAGGTACCGGTACCATATAAGGTACAGGCACCTTATATGGTGCCAAGTTACCATAAACGGCGTTAAGTGCCCGACTGTTTAAGGCCTCATAGTCATAGGGCTGAGCAATAAAGACTACAGCCCCGAAAACCGACTACAAGGCTGTAGAGTGGTGTCTCGTTAATCCGGATATCCGCCTTCCGGACAAGATTAGCCCAGGTCCCGATTTTCTGCCATGTCATATGACTCGTTAATCCGAATCTGGACAAAAGATTTGCGGTCCCAACTAAGAAATTTGTATGAAACTGATTCGTTAACCAGGATTTATACTTAATTTTTCAATTGAGATATGAATTTTCAACCGAGTAGGCAGCTGTTGAGTTGGAATGCGATTTTTGTGCCTTTTTGGGAATATAATTAGCTGATTTTAACTTTTGGTTATTAATGAGGAGGTAGGCACTAGCATACATGTAACAGGTCATCCGCCGAAGGGCAAAGAGAGGTTGGGCAGGGGTCTGAGTCCAAATTTTGGGAGGGGCTTGGGCGTTAAAAACGCTGAGCCATACAACTGCGGTTTGGGGTTGCAAAGACCAACCCCCAAGACAAGGCAATTTTGGTATCTTCTCTAATTTTTCTGGGACGAGCCAATTTTTTGCAATTTTTAGAATTTCAGTACGAAAATTGCTAAAACTGCTTGTAAAACAGCGCCTTTTCGCTGTATCTGAACCCTTCCTTATTAGCACTTCCTAGCGATCTTAGCCCAGAATACCAGCTTCTAGTGATTTTTAGTAATCAAACTCTTCAATTGGGTACAATTTTCCAGTCAGGCCAAAACCCCCAAGCCCCTTCTGTGGATGATCTGTGCACATACATAGGGTCAGGTACAGTAAACGCAAACCCTGTGAATGCCAATGGGTATTCTGTTTCGGCACAAGCATTGGACTTGTAAAAACAGGCAAAGCGTGGCGCCCTACCCAATTTATGAGAGACCTCCATATCAAATGTAATCTGAATGAGACCACAAACAATTTTTTAAGAATTTGACTACAAACCACATTTTGTAGTCTAATTCTTAAAAGCGGAACATATATATCTTTACCTATGTCCTCTTTAACACTATAACTAAAATGAATAAAGCTAAACTCATAACTAGAGATGCAACCGCAAAGAAAAATACCGGATAGCGCTTCGGATCTGAAAAATACCGGATTAACCGGTATTTTAACCCGATAATACGTAAAAAGTACCGGATAGTGTTTTCGAGCTAAAAAATACCAGATTATCCGGTATATCGGATAATACCAGACTATGGTTGTCTCATCATCTCTGAGCAATTCGACTTTTTCTTGCTTAGTAATTTCTTGAAAAGGAATGAGTTTGGTTAGACCAAGATTACTGGGCAAAACTGACTTTTAGGGGTCCCTAACCAAAATTTCAATTTTATCTACCGTATTCAGTTGACTCCCAAGCCTAAGCCTAATAATAAGCAAGAAAGTGATTAAATGGAGGGACCCCTCTAAAAAAGTCAGTTGAGCTAAGCCGATTACCGAAATCTGAGTTTGGTTAGTTGGTAAAAAAAGCTAATTCAACCGGCACAACACTGGTAATGGCGTATGTGTAACAATTCGCTAATCCGGACAAAATTGGCCGGTCACAGCTTGTCGTCATGTCCTGTTTTAACGACACACACAGTGCTCTACTACCTACATGGTGCGTGCGTGCGTGTGAGCAAGAACCTAAGATGCGTGACTTTTGTAAACGCGTTGGGCGTCGAACGGAGATTAAAAATCAATCTGTTGCTGGTAAAGTTCACAAAAGATCGGTGTTGCCAGGTCTGAGAGCCAGAATTCACTTAAATTTCAGAAAATAAACCAAAATTTCTCCCCAAAAATATTATAAAATGCCAAAAAAATTCACCAAAATAATAGTTAAAAAATGCAACAAAATGTACGCTCTAACAGATGCCATTTATGGTTGTTTTCCTTAAATTGGATGAATTATCATAGTTAAAAGGTAGTAGTAGGTTTGCTTGTGTAAAAAGTGGCACAAATGAACTTGATCCATAACAATTAAACTTTTTAAAAACTAAAAATGTCAGTTCATAAACCGCAAATGAGATTTATTCAAAAGAATTTCGAGCCAGAACCATTTGAAGTGAACGAAATTTTGAAATTTAAGAAATTTTTAATTATCGTCTGAAAAAAGTTTTCTACGTAAAACAAAATACAGGGTGTCCCAAAAAAAATGACAACATTTCTTTTTGCTGCCATTTTCGCAATTTTTGACCAAATTGTCTGAAATTTGAAACGTAAGTGCCAACAAAGTGGGAATTTTATGTGCTAAAATTTGGTGCATCAGGATTGACCCAGTCCTGAGAAATTCAACAACATATAAAATTGAGAAATTTCAATTAAATGTAGAAACAGCATCAAAAATGGAAACTTTTCTTTTTGCAGTATCTTCTTTAATTTTTGTCGGAATTGAATGAAATTTTGAATATATGCGCAGAATAACAGGTTGATTTGTAGGTCAAAAGTTGGGGCATGAACCCAGCCCAGCTCTTCTTGACATAAAAAATCCCGATTACTATACAACGACAACATTGGTTTTCGCGCCCCTTAGCTGTAATGAAGTTCCTGTAAGCGTAATTCAGTCTCTCACCCCAAACATGCTAAGAAATGTTTATGATGCTTATGGGAAACGGTTGTAGTAGTGTATTAACTCAAACGGAGATCATCTGGATGGTGTTCTTATTCCTTAGTTCTCAGAGTATGCACATTCTGCATTTTGCTGCAGTAAAAACGCTGATTTTCTTTAGTTTCCAAGTACTGGCGATATGGATTGATTAATGCCAGAACTTTTTACCTACCGGAGAGTGCTGCATTGGGTACCCGGGTACACTAACCAGCACTTAGCATTTTCCGCAACAAAAATCAGATCCAGATAGTGTACCCGGTACACTAACTGGCACTTAGCCAAATCATGTTAAACTGCTTGTTTTCACAATTTCTCAGCAAAAATGCAATTTTCCAATCGAGATTACTGTTTCTGCCATGAAAATGAGAGTGGTTGGTCAAAGTTTCCATTCTTGTGAGGTTTGCATCAGTAAAAACGATTGAAAATTCGCACAAATATATACGTAGACCTGCTTTAAACCTACCGTAATGTTGGAAATTTTGGACACCCATGACATAAAATCTGTCTCCAAATAGTGTACCCCGGGTACACAATCCGGCACTAAGTGCCAGTTAGTGTACCCCGGGTACGCTATCTGGAGGGGTACCCTATGCAGCACTCTCCGGTACACAATATCTGCGCATATATTCAAAATTTCATCCAATTCCCACAAAAATTAAAGAAGATACAGCAAAGAGAAAAGTTTCCGTTTTTGATGCTGTTTCTACATTTAATTGAAATTTATCAATTTTATATATTGTTGAATTTCTCAGGATTCGGTCACTCCTGATGCACCAAACTTTAACACATAAAATTCCCACTTTTTTGGCACTTATGTTTCAAATTTCAGACAATTCGGTCAAAATTTGCGAAAATGGCAGCCAAAAGAAATGTTGTCATTTTTTTGGGACACCCTGTAATTTTTCTCAAAAATGCCACTTTCATCGAATTTTGAAGGAAATTCAAAAAATCAGAACTTTTAGCCACAATTTTAAGGAAATTCTAATACAAATCAAATCTTTTAGTCAGAACATTGTTTAATTTGAGTTTTATAACTTAATCTACAGTTAAAAAGTAAAGTAAAGTAAAGTTTATTGCACACGAACTTGTTAGTAAGAAGAATGTTCAAAATTGGCGACCATCAAAATCAAAGTCAGAGGCTCCAGTGCAAAGCGGTTTGCTGGCAGTGCACTTACGCAAACCGCAATCCTCGATTACTGATTGTTAATTTGTCTTTAAATAGGCCTACCGAGCAAGCAGCCACCTGCTCTTCCGTTAGCAGATTCCAATTGTTAACTACTCTATTTGCAAAGAAATGCTTCTTTACATTGATACGACTACTCTGCACTTTCATCATCTGTGAATGTCCGCGCGATTTTCGCTGATTTAACTCAAAGAAATCGCTATGGTTTAAATCAATTAGTCTATTTTTTATTTTATAACATAGTATTAAATCTGTTTTTACCCTTCGTTTTTCTAACGTTTCAAGTTTCAGTGTTGTAATACGTTCTAAATATGGCCTCTCTGACCAGCCACATCTATAAAATAATCTCCTTGTAAAATATCTTTGTACCCTTTCAATGGCGTCAATATCTTTACATAGACATGGATTCCAAATAGGTGATCTTGATTCCACTATTGGACGAACATAAGTTTTATAGGCCCTCAGTAAGATATCGCTTTGTCGTGTATGAAACACTCTAAAGATTAAAGCTGATATTTTCATAGCTTTTGCCGATATCCGCTGATAATGTTAAGAGAACTTCAGATTTTTTGGCACGTAATACCCTAAATCTTTAATCACTTGAAGTGATTGTAGATTTATGCTGTTTATAGAATACTCGAAATCATTTTTATGTTGCCTGTTTGAGATGTGAAGAACCTGGCATTTAGGTTCCGATAAACTTAGCTGCCACTTTCTAGACCACTCAAATACTCTTTCCAAGTCTTGTTGCAGTATACCAGGATCAGTTTCAGGGTTTACCAGTGTTTTGTATAGCTTAACATCATCTGCAAATAATTTCACTTTACAGCCAAGAACATTATCTATGATATCATCGATATAAATTAGAAAAAGAATTGGACCAAGGACAGTACCCTGTGGGACAGAGCTAATGACTGTTACAGAGTTTGACACTGTGGCATTTACATAAACTTTTTGAGTCCTCCCTGTTAAAAAGGATTTAATCCATTGTAAAAGGTTCCCAGCTGAGTTGTTGCCAGGTCTGAGAACCAGAATTCACTTAAAATTCAAGAAATATACCAAAATTTCTCCCCAAAAATATTATAAAATGCCAAAAAAATTCACCAAAATAATAGTTAAAAAATGCAACAAAATGTACGCTCTAACAGATGCCATTTATGGTTGTTTTCCTTAAATTGGATGAATTATCATCGTTAAAAGGTAGTAGTAGGTTTGCTTGTGTAAAAAGTGGCACAAATGAACTTGATCCATAACAATTAAACTTTTTAAAAACTAAAAATGTCAGTTCATAAACCGCAAATGAGATTTATTCAGAAGAATTTCGAGCCAGAACCATTTGAGGTGAACGAAATTTTGAAATTTCAGAAATTTTTAATTATAGTCTGAAAAAAATTTTCTACGTAAAACAAAATAATTTTTCTCAAAAATGCCACTTTTCATCGAATTTTGAAGGAAATTCAAAAAATCAGAACTTTTAGCCACAATTTTAAGGAAATTCTAATACAAATCAAATCTTTTAGTCAGAACATTGTTCAATTTGAGTTTTATAACTTAATCTACAGTTGGCTAATATATGCGTGTGTAGCGCATTGATTGGCAGACCTAAAACGCCTGAAACATTCCATGTACACAAGAAAACGTGGAGGGTGTGCCAAAAAAAAACAACCCAGCAGATTTTTTGCTGTAGCAACAAGAGTGCGAACTGGTATTGGGTATTGGGTATTGGGTGTATTGTATTCAACAGCGATTTTTATAAGTCCCAATTAGTATTGGGTATTGGGGCATGAAAAACCCAATATCCAATACATACCAATAACTGGAAAACACCTCAATACACCCAATACCAGTTCGCACTCGGTTTCCAACCCACAAACAACCGCAGGGCTACAGTGGGCAGGTATTGAGAAAGTACCTAATATCAGGCATCAGGTACAGGCATTTAAAAAATACCCAATCAGGTATTAGGTATAGGTAGGTATTCCCAAAAACACAGGTATTAGGTATCAGGTATTTAGTCAAAAATGTTACAATCCGGATTTTAGCCGAAAAATCGATCAGAATGCCAATTTAGGCTTGAAATGCAGCTTAAATCACTTTCGTTACAGCCGTTTTAGAATTTTTTCGTCACCAAACTACATAAAATACTAAAAAGACGCTTTCAGAATTATTGTAGGGGTGCAGAATGGCTTTGCAAATCGATATCTGGTGGTGTTTATCTTCGCTAGTCAGAGTAAAACTTCTTGTAAACCGTTTTTACCCCTATGTCCCTCCTCTACTCAGTGGCTTACCCAGCATTTTGCAAAGGAAGTGTAACCTCTATTTAAATTTCTTTTTCGTTCAATCATGGCTAAACAGGGGCGAGAAAATTTTTATAAATTGACGTCCAAAAACTGTTACAAAGCAATGTGAGTACAAAATTAGCAGAAATTAGCGGTTTTTGTACTTCAAAAAGCCTGGTTGGGCCGGGAAATTTTTGAAAAAATAGCCTTTCAACATGCTTTTTAATCAACAAATTTGTCTTACACTACTATTTAATGCCGATTGTTTGTACCTGATACGTGTACCTGTTTCAGACCAAAAATACCCAAAATCAGGTAGGTACTGTTCAAAAGTATCAGGTATCAGGTGGGTATTGCAAATCTACCTGATGATCAGGTACAAGTACAGGTATACCTGAGCCACGGTACGCAGGGCATGGACACGCGAACCCTGATTTTACACCTTCAGCTTAACGATCTGATCTATCGGCAACACTTTCCAAATTCGAACGTTCTTTTAACAAAAAAATTGCTTATTTTATCACTGCTGCGCTCAGTATGGTGATACGATGGTTGCATTCCGTTCTGCCGGTCAAAATCGGCGCCCGAAAGCCAGAAACCGCGTCCACGCGCCGAATAGTAATCGGCGTAAATTGCAGAAAATAATTGGCGCTAATTTCAAAACATTGTAATTACCTGTCGCCGACAGACAGTACAAAAACTTGTGGCATAAAAGAACAGTTAATTATGTCCACAGATGTTTTTCAAGCGACCCCTGATTTCAGCCCTAGATTGGTTTTCTGAGTGCGGTGTGTGCGCAGTTACTGATAAGGAAATGGCACACAATTATACTCTGTTATCTCTAGTAGGCTGCAGTGCGCAGCGCGTTACAGTGCCAGCCCATAGCTCAGCAGTGCTTATATATTGTTGTTAACGTTTGCTCTACTGCCTACCCCTTCTGAACAGCTGCTAACTTAAGAGGTAATGTACGTTACTTTATACAGTCAGGCACTTTATGGCACCGACACCATATATGGTACCGGTATCTCGGCTTGTGGTACCATATATCGTACCGATACTTTATACGGTTCCAGTACCATAAACTGCGTTAAGTGTCTGCAAGACTGTTGTAGTTATTTTGCTCACTGCACAGAATGACAAAGCAAAAAATTCGTTATAATTATGATCATCATGATCATCATAATTCATAGCTTAGCTGAAACATTGCTAGTCCGTAAATTGTTGGCTCGCTACACATTTGAAAACTATATAGCAAGTCAAACCACAGGATGAGATATTGTAAGAGACAAAGCAAAGATTATATTTTAAAAAGAAATCCATAATTATTTACACCACCAATCAACAGAGAATTATATAACAGTTTTGCTTTTATACAGTTGTTACGTTTTACGTCATTAGTTTTTAAAGTTAGCGCAAAAATTGCATTGTCCAGTCCACTTCTGATGTTATTCGCTGTGCTAGCGTAAAATACAGCAATGTTTATTTGTGTGCATGTGTACTGTACTGTAAATGTAAATTTTTGGCCAGATTTTGAATAAGAAAACTGCAAAAATCAGGTCTATCATAGTCCACTGTCTGAAAACTATGATAACTTTGAAATTCAGTTATTTGGGCCATATTTAGGCTGTGTGAAGATATCTAGTCTCTCTTTGGTACAGCACAAACATCAAAATCTTTGAATTCGGCTGCATATTTTTTCGATTTTTCATATCAAATAAATACACACACATAATACACAAAAATTCACAGTTTGAGTACTGTTTGTGTATGGTATTATATTGTGTATCGGAATTTTCTATGTGTATGTATGTGTATACTCATTAAAACAATGTGTATTTTTGTGTATGGTAAATGTATATCACAAATAACAGTAGTAGTTTTGTATAATGTGCGTAAACAAATTATCATTTGACAATGAATGTGCATACACACATAACATACCCATACACCTATCAGAACATCCAATACCAAACAACAGTAATGTAAGGCACCCATAAAATTTGCAAAATTTGATGTTCGCATAAAGTGCTGATTTTGATAGGTTAGCTGCATACATACATACAAGTTATTTAGTCTGGTTTTACGGTTCATTTTCTTTAATACTATCTTGTCTATTAGCGTATTTTCGAAGAGTGAGCGAATACTTTATATTTCTTCTTTACTTAATCGAACATAAAGTTAAACTGGCTTTACACCGGTTTGTGTCACTAAGCCACCACTAATGCATTCTGTCCGAATTGTATAGCTACGTAGACTTAGTATGCCGCCCAAATCGATTCGTGCATGGCTGAGGAAAATCGTTTGCTGCGCTCGCCTGCTAACCAAGCTACATAGAGCTTGCCTGCCGCCGCCGCCGTTCGTTCCAGAGCTTACAACTAGACTCCCTCTCCTTCTCTATCTGTTCGGAAGACAATTTCCTACCCTCAAGTTGAAATGACCGCTGAATCGAACAAGCCGAGTGTTCTGCTAAACGCACAGACCGATGGACTCAATGAGATGGAGGGACTTTTCTTGTTGGCCGGTGTGGCTGTGGTGATAGCGCTGGTTTTCTCGGTGGTCTGGCTGATTGTGCACAAGATATTCTACAAATGAAAATATAACTATTCACTTTTCTAGTGCGTGATTGCTTAGAATTTGAACTGTCCTTCTCTTATCCATTTTCAAATCAGCCCCAAAATTGTCAGTTATAGAAACCAACCTTCAAGCCTATGAGAATTGTGTTCGCGCGTTTGGGTTTTTCGTGTGTACCTGTTGGGGTCTTTCAGATGAATCAAATCTACCGTAAAACTTCGAAAGCCCACGCTCCAATAGTAGCGCCCTTCTAATAATAGCGCTCCCACGCGCACAACTATCAACGCTTTGTACGTGTTTCCAATATACAGGGTGGGCCATTTATCTATTCCCGGTTTCATATAACCATAACTTTTTTCCAGTCAGATCGATTTTATTAAAATTTTACATACAAATGTCTTAACACTTCAAATTTTTACAGTTAAAATTTAAAATTAATCCTTCACCCTGGTCGCTAGTTATGCGTCTCCACGTGGCCGCCACTTGTTTCGATCACTTTCTCCAGCCTCAGTCGGTACTCCAGCATAGTCTTCTGCCGCATCTCGACCGTAATCTCTTCAAAGGCCATCCTGATGAGCTCTTTCAGTTCTGGAATGTCAGCCGGTCGCGTAGCATAGACTTTTGACTTGATAAAGCCCCATAAGAAAAACTCGCCCGGCGTTAAGTCCGGGCTGCGTGGTGGCTGGCCAGGGCATGTTGGGGATCTGCGGCCCATCCAGCGGTTTGGGAACCACTCGTTGAGCCATGCACGCACCGCCAGGCCCCAGTGGGAGGCATCGATACAAAAATTGTCATCAGAAGGCAGAAAGAAACAAATCGCCAGCCTCGTTCTGTACTATGAGTATAATTCACAGTGCAATAACGAACTTTTGAAAAGTTTACTGTTATTCAGACATTTCATGTCAGAACGCGCTAAAATTTTAACAGTAAAAACTTGAAGTATCAGGGCGTATCTATGCAAAATTTCAGCAAAATCGGTATGTGTAGGAAAAAGTTATGTCCTAATGAAACTGGGAATAGATAAATGGCCCACCCTGTAGAATACTGTCCCTTTGAGACAATTTTCTTTGATTAAGCTTGCAAGCTTTTAGTCAGACTAAAGCTCATATAAAGATTGTTGATTTTTAGACAAAAATACCCTGTATTTTCGAAAAATGAGGGTACTTGAGATGGCCAATGTAGCTTTGAAATAACAAACGCTCCAATAATACCGCCCCCAAAAGCAACCACGAAAAAATAATAGCTATTACGGTATTTAAGGACTAGTCGAACAGACATGTCAGTGTTGGCTAACAGGGCGTGATTAGAAAAAGGCTAAGAATTCAATCTGGTGTTTTGTTTATATCAATAATTGGTTAGTGAATTATATTGATGTCGTACTATAGATAGAAGCCTAGAAACTGTATGCAAATAATATTACATAGACCGTACGTATCTTGTCCGGACAGTAAAGTGTACTAAATAGGTTGGTCGCATCGCAAACAACTGCTATTTCCATTCGTTTTGTCTGTGCAATGACAAAATTTTATGCTGCTTCAAAACTCTTCAAACTTCAAACATGCTTCAAACTCGGACAATCAGGCCGGTACATATTTTAGGTAGGAACTACGTATTAGTGTTTCCGCTCAAAATTAAATAATAAAATTATATTGTTTTGACCAAAATCACCTAGTAAATAGCAATTTAGTAACAAATCTAATTTTTCGAGAGGAGTGTTAAATAAATATACAAATAAAAATTTAATTGAAATTTCGTAAAATGGCGTAGTAGAAATCAGACATAAAATTGATGTGAATTTGATTACTTTTCAGATTGACTAATCGAAGTAAGACTAGAAAATATCACGTTGAGACTAAAGTTGACTTTGTTCATGCTTTATATAGTCAGACACTTACATGTACATTGTACTTAACGCCGTTTATGGTACCGGGGGGACCCACCTCCGAGATGTTTACCGGCTCCCCTCCGATTTTTCTGGCAAGTAACATTTTGAGCAAATTTTTGCCATTTTTTAGAATATCAGACAATAAATTACTAAAATCGCCTACAAAATAGCACTTTTTAGCTGTATTTGAGCCAAAACTAATGATTTTTTTTGCGATTTTTAGGGGCGAGGTAATAGCAAGTTAATTTCTTTCTACTGAAGACGGGTCAAGCTATTAATAGATTATTCTTTAATTACAAAATAAATTCAATTCCGACGAACGAACAGTGCAGCTTTTACAGTGACATCTTTTACAACCGACATGAAACCGCGCTATTCTGCAACAGTATTACAACAGGTACATAGTGTCCGTCCATCCATTTTGTTTGACCTTCATTCGAACGATTCGTTATCGGTTTGGCTAAGATTTTCAGGATTTATTAACAGATAACTATGCAAGTGTCTACTCTGAAAGTTTGGCGCGAAAATTCCAAGCTCTGAAGTACTGTTTGTTAAGTTTGACTCAGACGTGGACTTGAAAGTAAGTAACTGACTTTAACTTTAAGATTTACTCTAAAAGTTAGACTTTGAGTAGATCACCCAGACTTTCAGTTTCTGGGTCTCTGGACCAGCAGGACTTGGAATCTAGCGCCAAACGTTCACAAAATGTACCCGTCTATGTTTTTAATAAATCCTGAAACTTTGAGCCAAATCGATGAAGAAATGACCGGAGAACGAATCGTTTGAAATAGGTCGAAGGAAGTGCGTGGACAGGGATAAGAGGTGTGTTTTTCCTTTCTTTTAGAAATAAATCGCTTTTTTCCCAAGGGTCGGAAAAAACATAAATTGCGGAAAAAGCTCAAGCTACAATAGCTAATTTATGCCATTATTCAGTTAAGAAATGTTATAAATATAGCCAACAAGCTAGTACTAAAATGAAAACGCTTATACTAAAATCATAAAATTTTGAAGTTGGTTGGTATGATTTTGGTATGAAATTGGTACAGCAGTGGTAGTTTGCTGTGCTAATGTCATTAGAAGCCTTTGGCATGTTCAATCCACCTTTCTAGAGCTTTTTAGAATCAAAACATGCAGAAAGGATTGGGAATATATTTTGACGCATTTGAAAAGTGTTATAAATATAGCCAACAAGCTAGTACTAAAAAGAAAAGGCCTTACCAAAATCATAATTCTAGTACTAAAATTATCTGGTAAAGGCGTTTGACTTTGATATGGCATGGTATAGTATAGAAGGAGCTGTTTTGAATTTGGTTTGGTCTGGTACTAGTCCTAAATTCAAAGATTGATTTTAGTACTAGTACAATTTTGGTATAAGGTAGGCATATCTGCTCAGAAATCATTGACCACATGGGAAAGGCACCGATAGACATGTAAAATATTTTCAGATGGATTTCTACAACTCCGACCATTACGTGGGCATGGTAAACGAGACCAAAAACATGCTCATCACCGGCTTCGTGTTGCTGGGCGTTGCGTTCGTTTTTTCGCTGATTTGGGTCGTGGTAAAGAAAACGCTGGTACCCCCGACTCCGCCCCCAAGACGATCGCAAACGCCTACTAAGCAAGCGCCGAAACAGGTTGAATTGCACCATCAGAGCGAAGTGCAACAGTTGGTCAAACAAAGTGTTAATTGATTTAAAAACAGTAGATGTGATATGTTCTTGTCACTCACTCACTCACAACTTTAGTATTTTGTACAGCATTCTTTATCATACATGTAACTGGGGGGTCTGGGGGGTCTGCCCCCCCATCCGACTTAGGCCAGACCCCCCAGATGGGGACCCCCCCCCCGAGACGATTTCACCGACCCCCCCTCCGATTTTTCTGGCAAGTAAATTTTCAAGCAAATTTTTGCAATTTTTTACAATTTCACACACAAAAATTGTCAAAATCGCCTGCAAAACAGCACTTTTTTGCTGTATTTCAGCCCAAATTAGCGATTTTTGGCAATTTTTAGCCAAAAAATTGCGATTTTTTCGATTTTTGAGCGTTTTTTAGTGCCCAACCCCTCCCCCAAAATTTTGGCTCAGACCCCCCCCCGGCCGGCGCCAGACCCCCCCAACCCCCCCTCCCCCCATCGGCGGATGACCTGTTACATGTATGTTCTTTATGTCTAGTTCTCCATATCTATGTAGTACTGTATGTAATACATACCTATTTGTAGTTCAATGTATGTATTTAGAGGTTAGACTTTAGTTTCTGCACAAGTGTTTCAATGAAAAGAGATGTTTCACATGGTACGTAAGTTTTCCGAAAGAAACAAACTGTTGATTGTTGAGTACGAGGGTAGGCTAGTGAAAACAAGTTTAAAAATGGCGGTTAGTCTGTTGGGGAATGGGCCGAGAATATTCCGAATTTGGCCATAATCCTCAGCCCGAACCACCCGGTTTGGGAAATGAATGCAATTGCAAATTTTTAACAATAACATCCAAATATAGTATCAAACGACTGCTGACAATCTCCTGATTATTATTTTTCACATCAACATCTAATTACTACGAGCTATATTGAGCTCTACCAAAGACTATTCGTTTTGGGATAAGGTCAAAAAATAGTGCAAAACGTAGGCATCCAAATTGTAAACCTTTAACAAATTTGATCGAATGTGACATCAAACAACTGCTTTTGACTTCTAGATTGTTGTTTACATAATAGCACATCAACACACTAACAACTAATTACTGCATTAGGCTTGTTACCTCAGATTTCTATAATTCATCGAGTTAGTGGCAGATTACCCCCAGATTACCGTACGTATCTTGTCCGGACAGTAAAGTGTACTAAATAGGTTGGTCGCATCGCAAACAACTGCTATTTCCATTCGTTTTGTCTGTGCAGTGACAAAATTTTATCAAAAAGATGCTTCAAACTCGGACAATCAGGCCGGTACATATCTTAGGTAGGAACTATTAGTGTTTCCGCTCAAATGTAAAATTAAATAACAAAATTATATTGTTTTGACCAAAATCACCTAGTAAATAGCAATTTAGTAACAAATCTAATTTTTCGAGAGGAGTGTTAAATAAATATACAAATACAAATTTAATTGAAATTTCGTAAAATGGCGTACCGGAGTTTTCCACTTATAAGACCTGGTCTTGTAACTGGAAAATGCCCAAATTTAGGGTCACTTTTTAGCGCCCTTTTGAAGACCATGGTCTTATAACTGGAAAATGTTATTTCACTGCAAAAAAGGATTTTTGGTCAATAGTTGAATTTGTTTTACACCTAGATGGCTGTTCGATTTGAATTCGATGTGGTATGGTATAGTACTAGATAGTGATGCAACCGGGAGCGGAATACCGGGATTCGGGAAAACCTGGATTACCGGGAAATGAGAATACCGGGAAAAACCGGGATTACCGGGAATATCGGGAAATCGATCTAAACGCATGCAGCAGAATAAAACATTAGGGTTCCGACGATATATCGATATCGATATCGAAAAGTCGATATATCGACCCTTTTTCCAATATCGATATCGATATCGATATCGCGATATTTCACATCGATATTTTCGATATTTTTTGGGTGGAAAAGTAGGCCTAAAACAAAACTGACACCAAGTTTATCTCTCTGGAAAATTAAATAAAAACAGTTTTTCCTGGACAACTCAGAAATCGATGGTAGTCAAAACATACATTGTAACAGTGGCATGATAGCTCTCAGAAACATCAATTTCTCGGCATTCTCATCTTCGGACAGCAACGTTTAGGTTCTTAAATGTCTGCAAGCAGCACTAAAGAGCTGCTCACTCCGCACACATACAATGTAAAGCAGGAGGGCAGAAGCAGAGACATGGGCCAGAATTTCGGCTGAGGGGTGGTAAATTTTCAAATCCTGAGGGGGTACTACCGCTGGACTAATGGGTGGTCAAAAGGATGGTAAGCAAAAAAGTCCGATTTTTTACCAAAGTCAAGATTTTTGGCTTATTTGTCACTAAAATAAGTTAAAATACGCTATTCTGTCCAAGCTCTTTATGCGTAATGAGGGTGGAGCATAGGCCTGAGGGGTTCAACCTTTTATTGAAGGCCTTCAGATGGGCCACAACCGTTTCTGCCATTCTCTGCTTAATTGATATCAGATCGCTGACTGCATCAGTACTTGACTGATAAGCAGCGAGAGCAGTTTGCTCTTTCAACTTTTCTGATTTTCTTGCATAACTATAAATATCGATATCGATATCGATATCGATCGATATTGAAATGAAAATATCGATATCGATATCGATATCGATATCGAATGTCGACGAATTTTGATATCGTCGGAACACTATAAAACATAAATGTTTTCAACATCCGGCTTAGCTATTGATAGCATCTCCAGTCGGTTTTCTCAAGGATTTTCTCTCATAAAGGGCTAAACTACAGTACACTGTAAGATCAAATTTATGTTGAATGGGTTAGTGAGTTGGTTTGGCAGGCACCAGGCAGCTCGATGTCAATTGCACCAATGAGTGGCTTTGCTCAATTGAAGGCCTTTATAAAGTTGGAAGCTTAGAACATAAAGTTTACGGCCTAAACCAATACAAAAATATTTGGAACAAAAGGAAAAGCTGCAAAACATGGCTGTTCGCTCAAATTGAGCAAGTAGCAATGATTTGAAAACTTATTCAAAGTCTTGCGTACCGCTGGTATTGGCAAAAGAAAGTTGGGTATACAGTAGATGTCACTGAAATACATAGTATCTGCGAAAAAACTGTCAATACTGCTTTAAAATATATCTCCCGATATTCCCGGTATTTCCCGGTATTAGAGAATGTGAACGGGGATTAGAAACCGGGAGTGAAAATACCGGGAATTCCCGGTTCTTCGGGAAATACCGGGATGCCGGTTGCATCACTAGTACTAGATAATTCACTTTGAATTTGGTTGGTATGATTTTGCTATGAATTTGGTACAGTAGTGGTAGTTTGCTGTGATAATGACATAGAAGCCTTTGGAAATTATGCTCAATCCACCTTTCTTGAGTTTTTTAGAGTCAAAACATGCAGAAAGGATTGGGAATATATGTTGACGGATTTGAAAAGTGTTATAAATATAGCCAAGAAGCTAGTACTAAAATGAAAGGGCCTTACCAAAATAATAATTCTAGTACTAAAATTATCTGGTAAAGGCGTTTGATTTTGGTGTGGTATGGTATAGTATAGAAGGAGTTGTTTTGAATTTGGTTTGGTATGGTACTGGTACTAAATTCAAAGATTGATTTTAGTACTAGTACAATTTTGGTATGGTAGGCATCCCTGATTACAACGGATACATACGTAGTGTGTGGTGTGCACCCATTTTGTGTGACCTTCACTCAAACGATTCGTTATCGGTCATTTCTTTATCGATTTGGCCAAGATTTTCAGGATTTATTAGCAGATAATTATGTAAGTACCTACTCTGAAAGTTTGGCGCGAAAATTCCAAGTTCTGAAGTGCTGTTTGTTAAGTTTGACTTAGACGTGGACTTGAAAGTAATTAACTGACTTTAACTTTAAGATTTACTCTAAAAGTTAGACTTTGAGTAGATCACCCAGACTTTCAGTTTCTGGGTCTCAGGACCAGCAGGACTTGGAATCTAGCACCAAACTTTCACAAAATATACCCGTCTATCTTTTTGATTTAAATCCTGAAAATTTGAGCCAAATCGATGAAGAAATGACCAGAGAACGAATCGTTTGAAAAAGGTCGAAAGAAGTGTGTGGACAGGGATAAGAGGTGTGTTTTTCCTTTCTTTTAGAAATAAATCGGTTTTTTCCCAAGGGTCGGAAAAAACATAAAAAGCTCAAGCTACAATAGCTAATTTATGCCATTATTCAGTTAAGAAAAGTTATAAATATAGCCAACAAGCTAGTACTAAAATGAAAACGCTTACCAAAATCATAAAATTTTGAAGTTGGTTGGTATGATTTTGGTATGAAATTGGTACAGTAGTGGTAGTTTGCTGTGATAATGTCATAGAAGCGTTTGGCATGCTCGATCCACCTTTCTAGAGCTTTTTAGAATCAAAACATTCAGAAAGGATTGGGAATGTACTTTGACGCATTTGAAAAGTGTTATAAATATAGCCAACAAGCTAGTACTAAAATGAAAAGGCCTTACCAAAATCATAATTCTAGTACTAAAATTATCTGGTAAAGGCGTTTGACTTTGATATGGCATGGTATAGTATAGAAGGAGCTGTTTTGAATTTGGTTTGGTATGGTACTAAAGTCTGTTCAAAAATCTTTGGCGCTGGGTACATCTGGCAGTGTCCCGAATTTATGCGTGGTGTGAACCCCATACATGTATATATGGATCTGTTCCTCTCATCAACGAGAGTACTATACTGTTCTCGAAATTTGCATATTGAACTTTAGTTAGAAGCAAGAGGCCTGACAAAAAAATCGACTTTTTTGGCAAAGCGCCAATTTTTGTGCCGATACCAGATTCGCATTCCCCAACCTTCAGGCATCTCGAAAATACTACCATATATGTATCTACGATCAACCCTACCAAAGTTACACTCGATTTTCTAACGCCGACAAGCAGTCAAAATTTTGCTCTTCCATAGTTAAGCACAAAAATTCATTCAAGATCGAACACATGGGGGTTTTTTTCCTCCAACCAATTTCAGCTTCACGGTTCTATATTATTTCGGACATGCTGAATCCAGCGGTCACATTGGTTTTGCTCTACGATTTTGATTTTTGCTAGAAATTTGACCTCGAAGTTAGGGTGTCCACCTGAATTTCAGAAAGGCATAGCCCAACGTATCTTGTGTGGCCCTGGTCAAAACCCCATACATGTGTATATGGATCTGTTCCTCTCATCAACGAGATTACTATACTGATCTCGAAATTTGCATATTTTACTTTGTTTAGAAGAAAGGGGCCTGACAAAAAAATCGACTTTTTTGGCAAAGCGCCAATTTTTGTGCCTATGCCAGATTCGCATTCCTCAACCTTCAGGCATCTAGAAAATACTACCATATATGGGTCTACGATCAACCCTACCAAAGTTACACGCGATTTTCTAACGCCGACAAGCAGTCAAAATTTTGCTCTCCCATAGTTAAGCACAAAAATTCATTCAAGATCGAACACATGGGGTATTTTTTCCTCCAACCATTTTCAGCTTCACGGTTCTATATTATTTCGGACATGCTGAATCCAGCGGTCACACTGGTTTTGCTCCACGACTTTGATTTTTGCTAGAAATTTGACCTCGAATTTAGGGTGTCCACCTGAATTTCAGAAAGTGTTGTTGTCTTTGTCATCATTAGAAAATCGACCCTATAACTCTGGTAGAGTTGAACGTAGACCCACATATGGTAGTATTTTCGAGATGCCTGAAGGTTGGGCAATCCGAATCTGGTATCGGCACAAAAATTGGCGCTTTGCCAAATAAGTCGATTTTTTGTCAGGCCCCTTTCTTCTAAGCAAAGTAAAATATGCAAATTTCGAAAACAGTATAGTAATCTCGTTGATGAGAGGAACAGATCCATATACACATGTATGGGGTTTTGACCAGGGTCACACAAGATACGTTGGGCTATGCCTTTCTGAAATTCAGGTGGACACCCTAACTTCGAGGTCAAATTTCTAGCAAAAATCAAAGTCGTATAGCAAAACCAATGTGACCGCTGGATTCAGCATGTCCGAAATAAGATAGAACCGTGAAGTTGAAATTGGTTGGAGGAAAAAAAACCCCATGTGTTCGATCTTGAATGAATTTTTGTGCTTAACTATGGGAGAGCAAAATTTTGACTGCTTGTCAGCGTTAGAAAATCGAGTGTAACTTTGGTAGGGTTGATCGTAGACCCATATATGGTAGTATTTTCGAGATGCCTGAAGGTTGGGGAATGCGAATCTGGTATCGTAAAAGAAAAAAAAAAGAAAAAAAAAAACGCACAATTGTCGCAACATACCCGGAAGAACCACCCGTAACAAATATACACGAATATAAGACTCTGCAAGTATGTTTGCATATCATTTCAATCGTAAATCTTTTACACTTCTGCACTTGTAAAAAAAAAACAACCCAGCAGAATTGGCGCTTTGCCAAAAAAGTGCGATTTTTTTGTCAGCAAAACGGATTCCTACTGCTGGGGGCAACAAGACTTTTACAAATGAAGTAACCAAGCATGTGTGGCACTTGCTTCTAACTAAAAGAAATCGTTCAAACCCGCACCTTATGCAAATTTCGAGAACAGTATAGTACTCTCTCGTTGATGAGAGGAACAGATCCATATATACATGTATGGGGTTCACACCACGCATAAATTCGGGACACTGCCAGATGTACTCAGCGCCAAAGATTTTTGAACAGACTTTAGTTCTAAATTATAAGCTTGATTTTAGTACTAGTACAATTTTGGTAAGGTAGGCATCCCTGCCCAGAAATCATTGACCACATGGTAAAGGTCCCGGTAGACATGTAAAATATTTTCAGATGGATTTCTACAACTCCGACCATTACGTGGGCATGGTAAACGAGACCAAAAACATGCTCATCACCGGCTTCGTGTTGCTGGGCGTTGCGTTCGTTTTTTCGCTGATTTGGGTCGTGGTAAAGAAAACGCTGGTACCCCCGACTCCGCCTCCAAGACGATCGCAAACGCCTACTAAACAAGCACCGAAACAGGTTGAATTACACCATCAGAGCGAAGTGCAACAGTTGGTGAAACAAAGTGTTAATTGATTTAAAAACAGTAGATGTGATATGTTCTTGTCACTCACTCTCAACTTTAGTATTTTGTACAGCATTCTTTATGTCTAGTTCTCCATATCTTCTGTAGTACTGTACGTAATACATACCTATTTGTAGTTCAATACACGTACTGTATGTATTTCGAGTTTAGACTTTAGTTTAGTGTTCCAATGAAAACAGATGTTTCACATGGTACGTAAATTTTCCAAAAGAAACAAACTGTTGGTTTTGCAACACGCTCGTGATAACAAGTTTGAAAATGGCGGTTAGCCGGTTGGGGAATGGGCCGAGAATATTCCGAATTTAGCCATAATCCCCAGCCCGAATCACCGAGATGGGGAGATAAATGCAATTGCAAATTTTTAACAAGGACAACCAAATATAGTATCAAACGACTGCTGACAATCTCCTGATTATTATTTTACACATCAACATCTAATTACTACGAGCTATATTGGGCTCTACCAGAGACTATGCGTTTTCGGATAAGGTCAAATAATAGTGCAAAACGTGGGCACCCAAATTGTAAACCTTTAACAAATTTGATCGAATGTGACATCAGACAACTGCTTTTGACTTCTAGATTGTTTTTTCATAATAGCACATCAACACACTAACAACTAATTACTGCATTAGGCCTGTTACCTCAGATTTCTATAATTCGTCGAGTTAGCGGCAGATTACCCCCGAAGCCCCACCTTGAAAACTTCCTACAATATTCATAAGCAGACGTACATTAGACAGCAAGTGCAGATAGGTGGAAAATTACCCCAGCTACAGAATAAGCACAGAGAGTAATATTGAAATCAAAACCTAATATCTGCAGCTCGTTTGAAGCGACTAATCATCACTACGAAAAAATCAAAAATAATTTTAGGTAATCTTTTGAACAATAGCTACCAATTTTACCATGCGAGTAGGCCAACTTTATGTATTTGCATATTTCTGTGCATTTTCTTTCTGCGATCCTTAAACAAGAAATGGGAAAAATGAAAAATTGGCTGTTCTCATATCCATTTACTAATACGATAGTGGGATTCAAGCCCAATGAAAGGATAAATTGCCGCATGGACATATAACAATTTGCTATCGATTAAGCATAAATATAACGATCTTCGTGTAACCCCCAGCACGGTGGCCCTCTTTAAACATACAATTGGTCAAAAACTGATTTACACTTGAGACACTAATCTGCGCAAGTAGTGATCTCCTTATTAAGGCTTCTTCTCTGAGCTTAATCTTGTGCTTAACTTAGTAGGTTCAGACTTAGACTCAGGTTTAGGATCAAGGTTATGATTAGGTTTAGGCTCAGACTTAAACTTAGGTTAAACAGGTTGCGGTCTACCTACAGCGACTGGGGTGTTGTGACCTATAATGGAATTTTTTTTGCCGAGTTCTGCTATTTTATTTTTGATTTGAATTCTACAGAGCGAAGTAGAAGTGATTAGTGTCTACTGTTCCATGCAATGCCCGGCTTGGGTGTAGCTGGGGGAATCGGGGAAGGTCAGAAATAGACTATACATTAATTAATTAATTAATTAACTTCCCTATGACTAGTAATACGACTCCGCAGCGTGCCCTATACTGATGCGTCTCACTAGGGGAATTTTTATATTTGGAAAACAGGCCCTCCGGAGCGTGCCCTATACTGATGTAGTGATAATTAGACTCATCAGCCGAAGGGCTTTCAATAAATGATATACTAGCTATTATCACATGACCATATTTGGGCAAAACTGACTTTTAGGGGTCCCTAATGAGGGCGTATATCTCAGGATCTAAGCAGAGCACAGTAATGAAAATTTCAGCAATCTTTTAAGAATTTATTGATCTTTCATTTAAAAAAGGATTCACTCAAATCCGTTGAGATTTGCAGTTGCTACAGCTGTGGCAAAACTGACTTTTAGGGGTCCCTAACAAAAATTTCAATTTTATCTACCGTATTCAGTTGACTCCTAAGCCTAAGCTTAAGCAAGAAAGTGATTAATTAATATAGGTACGTATAATAGAGGGACCCCTAAAAGTCAGTTGTTAAGGCAAATCTCAACGGATTTGAATGGATCTTTTTTTTAAATGAAAGATCAATAAATTCTTAAAAGATTGCTGAAATTTTCATTAATGTGCTCTGCTTAGATCCTGAGATTTACGCCCTCATTAGGGACCCCTAAAAGTCAGTTAAGCCGATTCTTCTAGAATTTTGCCAACTAAGTAATCGATAAATAATCGATATTTATCGATAAAACTTGTTAATTTATAATTAATGCATTAATTTCTGTTTGGGATTTGTTTTCTAAAAAGGAAGTTAACATTGTGTCTTTTCTGTTCTCTATTCGAATCGACAGATGGCAGGCAAGGCCACTTCCTTATTTAGAAAGTGGTCAGTGGTTAGCAGCCAAGACCAAAATAAAACTCTAGTAAACGCTTCCAGAAGCTGTTAGGAAGTCTCCTGGTGCATTTTAAGCCACAAATTAATTTTGGTAACTACGCACGCGCACTGAACCCCAAATTTTTGTCGAAAACGACTGTGTTTGGACAAAATTTTATTTGGGAAACTAGATTTTAAGCAGTTTTGAATCAGACATTTGACATTGAGCGATGTAACCGTTAGGGACCTCCTAAGGTTGATTAAAGTTTCGGGTAAACCTAACCGCTAGATACCCCCAAGGATGGTTGAGCCTTGCGTTGGTGATAGCATCCGAAATAAAGATATGGGGTCACGAAATGGACATGTTGGTCTGATCGTAGGGTTGTACAGGCCCCCACTATATCGGATCGGAATCAGAGATTTGATTTTTAGCCGAAAATTTGATGATTTGATGTTTAGACATTTTTTCGCCGAAAATTCAAATTTCCCGCTAAAATTAGTTTGGAAAGGGGTTGAAATGGTTGAAAAGCTAAAAAAGCCAGCTGATTAGGCTTAAGGCCGTCGTGATTATGGCAGTCTGGCGGGTCGAATTTTAAATTTGATGCCATTTATTTTTGCAGCTGAGAAGATAAGATAGCAAATGGCGGCCGGAACCCTGAGTTATATATAATGAATTTTTTATCGGCACAACCGGTGCTAGAATATGTTCAATCATTAATAAAATAACAAACAGTTTTCTGCGATGTGTAGGCTAACAAATCAAACGTGACGAAGTTAGATCGTCCAGTAAGTATTGTAATTTTTTATTCTTAAAGCGCTTATCAATTAGTGTCCCAAATCCAACGATGTCAAAACTTTATGGGCCAATATTTTGAGTTAAGTTTCGATCGATAAATCCGTGTTAATGCCTGTACTAACGGATTCGGGTGGTTACCCCTACCTACAAAGGCCAAACCCCTCCTTACCCCTCCCCATATGTGTACTAGTGGGGTTACCCCCTGCTGGAAAGGCCAAACCCCCTCACCCCGACCCAAAAATACAAGTACTGGTAGTGGCTCCTCCAGTACTAACAAACTGTCTCAGAAATCACTACTTTTTAGCCTAAATTCGCTTGAAAAGCCTTTGGAAACCGAATTTGGCGTTTCCCTGCTGACATTTAAGAGAAGTCCGGGTTTTTGGAAGTCCTTTTTGTCTTTTTTGCTTGTTTTTAGTTCTAAAACGCTGTTCGGCAGCTTGAAATAGCGATTTTTAGCGTCCTTACTGAAAAAAACGTGCTAAAAACGGATTTTCAGGCGTTTTGGAGCAGACATGGGTTAGCATTTCCGCTGGGGGTAGAATTTTGTAATTTCTGAGTGGGTTGTAAACCAAAAAGTCCGATTTTTGGCTAAAATAAAGGTTTTTTGGCTTATTTTTCATTAAAATAAGCCATTCTGAGAGCTCATTTACACCTAATCCAGGCATATTTTTATCATAATTTTCTATACAAAATCCTTCCTGAGAGTGGGTATCGGCCGGCTGAGGGGGGTAGGTCAGAGCCTGAGGGGGAACCCCCCTCCGCCCCCTTTGCCCATGTCTGCTTGTGGTCAAAGCCGTAACCTTAGCATAGACCAAACTTTTGACCTTAATTTCCAATACAGCCAAAGGATAGCTGTGTTAGTGTCATTGTCAGTGACTGAAATTGCAAAAACGAGCGAAAATTGATCCAAAGGGCTCGGCAGGGAGTATAATCTGTCCTGTGCCTGCATTGCATCTCTGGTTAAATGCGGGTGGCTAACGTATATGGCGAGAGAGAGAGAGAGAGAGAGATGCCTTTCGGTTTTATTAAACTTTGCTCAGGTCGCTGCTTGTTTTTGCGTATATTATTCGAGTTCGCAGTAATGCAATTGGGAGCTGGCTGCTCGAATATGCAAATTGACTTAAGCAATTTGAAGTAATAGCCCCATTCAAGAAAGTTCGTGTGACTTGCGTGTTGACAGATTAGATTTGCTGTATTATCAGCCCAGTACGCTTATTAGTGTTCGTTCAGCTTGCTAGAATAGGCAGCCAACATACAGCTTAACTGGAAACCAAGAAGCAAACCTTATAGTCTGTTTTACCCGCGTTTAGCAGTTGTTGACTTGCAATTAATATTCAAGCCTGATATAGGCTAGCATTTTGGCTGTTTTATGGAAAACTGTTTTGTTTTTGGTATATTTGTAGTTCGTTTCAAATCACTTTTTCTTTTTTCTGTTACAATTTTATTTTCATTGAACATCTAGACCTATAGAATCATTATGTGCGGCCAACACTAACTACTTGCACTCGCCAATGCCTTTTTTAACTTTCCTTCGCTTGTTTTTACTTCCACAGAACTGATAATGAATCATACATGTAACAGAGGTCTGCCCACCACCCGACTTAGGCCAGCCCCTCCCCGAGACGATTTTTGCCACCCCCTCCGGTTTTTATGACAAGTAATTTTTTGAGAGCAAATTTTTGCAATTTCAGACGCAAAAATTGTCAAAATCGACCGTAAAACAGCACTTTTTAGCTGTATCTCAGCAAAAATTAGCGAATTTTGACGAATTCTACCCGAAAAATTACTATTTTTGAGCCTTTTTTAGTGCCCAACCCTCCGGCCGGCGCCATACTCCCAACCCGCTTCGGCGGATGACCTGTTACATGTATGCCATGAATATAAACACACAAACACGCGGCCGGGCCAAGTTTACATGAATTAACTTCAATAACTCAATTGAAAAAACTACAGTCAGACGAAATCATAGCTTGATCATACATGTGCATGGGGTCCCCAAGGGGGACGAAAATAATTATGTCAATGTCTGGCGATCTGTGGGCCCGTTGTCCAAGTGGTTACGAAAATAAAAATCTAACAGTTATCTAGCAGGACGCATCGAAAGATCTACCAGTTACTTGAAATTTTCGGTTTTTTTACAATGTTTTTGTTGAAAAAATGTTTTTGGCCAAATTTTATCAAAAACTCGTTTTTTGCCCTGCATTTTAGAATTTTAGTCGAGAATTTTGACTTTTGGCCAAAATTTCTGCCAGAAATAAAAATCTCCCACAAAAATTGAATGTCCCGCCGAAAATTTACGCTTATGGTCAGGCAACTACGCACGGAAACATGGCAGTCCCCTTAAGCTGCCTGCCATGCCCATGTATGAGCTTGACAAGATGTTTAAATATGGATACAAAAAATTTAACTTCAATATCAGCATAGAATTCAGTTCAGTAATTGTCCAACAGTTAGAGAGAATAAATCATAACAAGTCAAATCTTACATTTATGCTTCAAATGTCAATGCAAAATTTAGAAGACGTTTCTTAATGATTAATTTCATTCCATTCCAATACGTATGCTTTTGCTAGACTAGCCCAAATTTCAACTCTTAGTGAGGTTCTAACAGCAAAAACTAAGCGTAATTTATATGGATACTGAAGACAGAATCTTTGATATCGATCTGGTCTGGGAGGGCCACTAAAAACAAAGAATGTCAATGCAAAAAGAGGCTAGAAAATGACTGACTCTAACAAAGAAGCCGCTTAATCTCCAGTGCGTGGCGTTTTTGTGCAGGAACTCGAGCGAAAGGCTCCATTGATCGTGTCTATAATTTCGCCTAATAATTGTACCCTTGAACCGCGGTCATCCATTCAGTCCGACCGGCGCTGAAGGACGGCCATTCATTGTGCGGCGCAGCAAATCCCATTGCTGCGCTTCTTTGTGTCTACGTACACAGGCAGCCCGGTCGAATTGAAAGCTAATTGTGCCTCTAAATATAGTTATTAGGCGCCGTTCGTTAGGTCCTGCTTTATATGCATTAGACGGCCATTTTTTCTCTCTCTCTCCTGTCCGTCCGTCCCAGGCTCGCGTTTGCTTTAGCCCAACCGAACCGGAAGAAACGGCCAATTTGGCGTTCTTGGTGTGGCCCCGCACATCTCCCTCCATGACGTGGCGGCTCCGGCGACCGCTGGCAGACTCGGGGCTCACTTGCTATCATGTTGCGCAACCTGGTCAAGAAGTTTAAGTCACAGACCATCAGCGAGGGCGAGGAACCGGTACGAAAGAGTCCCAGACGGACCTCATCTCCTCATACGGGTATCCCTCAGAACGCCGACTCAGACAAGGCCTTATTGGTGGGTTCTATGATTTGTTAGTAGTGCGCAACCTTGCTAGGTGTCGCTTTTCTTGGCTAAATGTAGCATTAACTGACTTTCGAGGCTGAGGGGTTTGCCCCTCAGGCCTTCATCGACCCCCAATTAGGCCGCCGCTACCCCCGTAAGGAATTTTAGGGAGAATTTTGTGTAGAAAATTATGAGGGCTAGATTAGAGCTCTGTTTTCGCGAAAAATAAAGCTTGATTTTAGTAAAAAAATACGGACTTTTTGGCTTACCATGCCCGCAACCGTCGCTGCCCCCTCTGGATTTGAAAATTTACCACCTCCTCACCGAAATGTCTGCTTCCGGTTTCGGGTATTACTAGATAGAATATAGATGAGGAAAATCCTGCCAGCCTAAAAATAGATGGAGAAAAGAGATTGATCCTCTTTTTATCGTAAATCCCTTTTAGATTACTGTCTAAGGGGAGGTAGGATTTTTGGTCTAAGCTCGACCGGTCATGGGCTAATATTTCGGTCAAGGAGAGGCTTGCAATACTGAGTGGGGCATACATTATACAGGGGGTCTTCCCCACCCGGCTTAGGTCAGACCTTCCAAAGACGATTTTTCCGACCCCCGTTCAATTTTTGGCAGGTCATTTTTTGAGCAATTTTTTGCACTTTTTAAATTTCAGTTTGCTGCGTCCTTTAAAACAGCACTTTTTAGCTGTATTAGCCATATTTCTTTACGATTTGTAACCGATAATTGACTAGTCATAGACCCCCTCTGTCCGCTTTCTTCTGCAACTGACCTGCTACAGGCCGGCAGCGCAGTATTTGCCGATTATTCAGCCACTAGCAGCTGTCCATTAGCAAAATGCAGCTTCTCAGCTGCTAGTGCGGCTTCCAAATCGGCTCTCGGTGGCCGATTCCGGCTTCTCTAGGCGCTCTAGGGTTACTGTAGCCGGGCGGCCGGCCGGGGCGTGGATGTTTCTTGTTGATAAATGAGTCTGGGCTTTTTATCAGCGCCACAAGTTGGCACTAGTGCGCCCGGTTATCAGTGCCAGCGCAGCCTTAGGGACGCCCGGCCCCGGCGCAACCTTAATGGCAGCAATGCCGCCAATTGGTCGAGACATCGATTTTGACAAATCTTTCATAGGTGTCGCCTGCTTTGACCTCGCCAATCAAGTCTAGAAGGGGCTGGTTGGCTCTAATAAACTGATACCAGTAGTAGAGTGGTGTCTGTTTCTTCCCTTTCTGACGATTATTTATGAGCGGTGCAATTGATTTTCTTTCAGCAGTCTGTGGTGGAAAGAGACTCTGGAACTGAGAGCGACGAGGAAGAATTGGAGCACATTGAGACGAGTGAGGATCTTTTTTGCGCTGACATACAATCGCTCGCTGACCTACTGTACCAATCAATTATGTTATGACAATAAAATAAAATACCTCCGCCTTCCTACCTTTTTAGGACTTGAGTATTGTGTGTTGTGGTAGTGTCAGAGTCGAATAGAAACTTGTTTAGAGCGTAGGTGGAAAGAAAGGCTGGTGTTAATTTGAAAAAGTAGACTACATTTTTGCAAGTAACACCAACCTTTCTCTCCTCCTACGCTCTAAACAAGTTTCTATGCGTCTCTGAGACTAGCACAACACACAATACTCAAGTCCTAAAAAGGTAGGAAAGGAGGAGGTGTATTTTATTTATTGTCATAAACCCATTCCAATTCACCCTTGAGGCGAAGACAAAAATTTCATGACCAACTCATCTCGTGGGCCATATAGCACAGATGAATTAACAACAACGCTGTTTATGGTGCAGGTACCGTTTGTGGACATGCTACCGACACCCTGACTGTAAAACAGTCAGGCACTTAACGCCGTTCGTTAGGTAGTGGTACCATATATGGTACCCCCACGTTCAGGACCTGTGGTGGTACCATTAAGGTAACGGTACCATATATGGTGACGGTACCATATAAGGTGCCGGTACCATATATATGGTACCACTCTGTTCAGATTTCGTACCATATGGTGTCGGTACCATAAACAGCGTTAAGTTCCTGACCGTAAAAGGCAAACAAACAATTTTTTTCGCTTTCTCAAAGTCACAGACCAACTTTTCAGCTAAATATTAACACCAGCGTTTTGGTGCTTAAAATAAAGTGAATGAACCGTTTCTAAATGGCCAAACCAGCTAGCCGGATTTATCCTGGCCACGAGCCATCCATCAGTGCAGTTGAGTCGGTGCGTGCAGAACGCTTGCCAGCCGTCTGTTAATAAGCCATTCGGTGCCGGGCCGCGCTTTGCTGGCCCCTAGCCAGACACCGTGGCGGCGGCGAGCGGCGGTTTATTGGATTTTCGATTATAAGCTTTTTTTGGGACCGTGCTTGGTTTGTGCGTCCGTGACAAATGAACGCTCGGTCGGTCGGTTTGTACACTTTCTTAGCCAGCTGGCAAACGGTTGAGTCGTTGTCTTTGTGTTGTTGCTGCTAGAGAGAGAGAGAGACAGATGAGAGCTTAAATAGCGCCATCAATCAGACTCTAATGGTTTGGTTTGGCCGGGTGACAGGTCGTAACTCGCCTGTGCCACTGCTTGTTGCAGTGGCTACACGTCTTTTCCTCGCCGACAGTTCCTCGTAGGAATATGTAACTCTGTTTGCTGTTTCCTCGCGCGTAATGATGTCGAAAACTAAGTTTTCTTTTTTAAAACTAGAGAGAAGTTTGTCTTTATTCAGTGTTGGCTAAAAAAAGACCGCCTGGCCTTTTTTCGAGTTTTCTGAATAATTTCAAGTCGCCGCCATTCTGTCAATTTTAAGCCGATTGAAAAGATTTTTGGTACGATTTATTATTATTTGTGAAGAGCTTGTTTTGGCCAAGTCCAAGCCTGCTAGTCTTCTGTAGCCTGGAGTTATGCCCTTCCGAAATGAACTGACCCGAAATTTCAGACGTCAAATTTTGAACGTAAATATCTCACGAACCCTTCATCGGATCTTTTCCAAATTTTGCAGATTAACCAATCTTTATATGGGCTTAGAAACCGGAACAGGTCAGCTTTCTAGCACAACCGGTCGATATTTTAGTTTCAGTCAAGGTGAAAAGTTAGCATTCTCAAAAATGAGCGTGTTATCTCTTGCACAGAAAGCAGAGTTATACGGTCTTTTGGGTCTGTCTTCAGAAAATTATCCGAAAACCTTAAAAATAGTTAAAAATCGATCCGAATTTTTGCATAACTGACCAGCGGTATGTCAGACTACCATCAGAAAACTGGCTACAAATCGATTTCTCTAAACCTAAGCTAACAATCAATCTTGGCGTTTCAGCTTGTGGCAGTTGTCTAAATTCGGGCTCTTTCCTTTCATCACTTTGAGTCTCTAAGAGGCTAGATAGCTCTTCAAGTTAGACAGTTTTCTGTGAAACCGGCAATTTTATGCGTCAACTTAGTAGAGAGTTTGAAGGCAAAAAGTAGCGACCCGAAATAGGTCCACCTAGAGGTTGCTTGTTTACTGCCATGTGCCCAACAAAACGGAAGAGACATCTACCAGCGTCAAGTTTAAGCAGCTCTCCTGACAGATTTCTAGCTGTCTAAACTGGTCATGTGCCTTCGAAAGCTCCGCTATCAGCGCATCACCAATCGTTTGACTCTGATTCTGCACACATGACTATCTTAGAGGGCTCGCCCCTAAGTTTCGACTGTGTCTTGCATGTTTACGGTTATTTATCGTTCTGTATAAAACAGAACTGTGAGGAAAAGACGCGATACCAGTTGTAGTAGGTAGGTACCAGTTTTTTGGTCTCTCCACTCGCCCGGGCAGGGAGCGTGTCAGCGGCGGCGCTAAGTCTAGGCGGATTTGCATTCGTAAATCTGTTCTTTCTAGCCTCAACTGTGTCCGGCAAGGCAGTTAGTCAGACAAGCGATTACTACGCCAGCGAGCACAGCCGATCGCCCACCAACTCCTCCCAGTTCAGCACTCAACTAGATGAAAACGAAACTAACAGGTACCTACCTGGCTAGTAATTAGCTACCGTAGTAGTATTTGTCTGACCGGCTGGCTGGCTGTCTGTCTGTCAGTCTGCCGGCGTGTTTTATTGGTCGGTAAACTTGTCTGCAAAATGCATTTCCACTGCCTGGGTGGTCGGTCGGCCGAGGTAGTGGCTATATTAGCGTGGGAACTTAGCTTAGCTTAGCTTAGCTCCCGACCGGTTTTGCCTCTTTGACAGACGGTGCTCTGTGAGTAAAGACGGGGTTGTGTCTCGGGCAGAAGAGAAGAACTAGCAAGATTTTGGACTAATTTGAAACTCGCTTCTGAATGCCCTTTCAAATCATCCTTGAAGCTCAGTTGTTGAACGTCTAAGAGACAAAGTCTTTCTTAGCCACTTATTACTATTACAAATCCTGGCAACGCTGCTGGGTACTGGTACTATTACACTTTGGTAATAACCGAATAGTGTATTATTTTATAATGACTCTATTTAAAGATCCTTGTGACTCTAACACTTTAAATTTCGCCCTAATATCTTATGACCATACATGTATGTCTGAGCCAAAATTCTACGGGTGCTAAAAACGGCTAAAAACCGTAAAACTCGCTAAATCGGGCTCAAATAGAGCTAAGAAGTGCTGACAATTTTAGCAATTCTAGCGTCTGAATGAAATTCTGATAAAGTCGCACAAAATTGCAGAAAATATTAGTTGCCAGATAATTGGAGGGGAGGGCTCCCGCTTGGGGGTCTGTTGGCAGCAAGCCCCTTAGCCCCTGTTACATGTATGCTTTATGACCAGACATGCGTAAAGGAGGGGGCTTGCCCCCCTCAGGCTCTGACCTACCCCCCTCAGCCGGCCGCTACACCCTCAGGAATTTTTCGGAAGAATTTTGTATAGAAAATTATGATGAAAATATGCCTAGATTAGGTGTAAATGAGCTCAGAATGGCTTATTTTGGCTTATTTTAATGAAAAATAACCAAAAAACCCTTGATTTTAGCCAGAAATCAGACTTTTTGGCTTACCACCCCCTCAACCCCCCCTCAGGTGCTCCTATCCCCCTCAGCCCATTGAAAATTCTACCCCCCTCAGCCGAAATGCTAGTCCATGTCTGTTTATGACTACTCTTAATTGCGTATATTGTCTAATAGTTCGACAGATAGGGTATTTTTATCAAATCTTGAGCCCGGTGTCATCCGTTCATTCTATGTTTCACTTCACTACTATTATTTACCATTTGGATCAATCTTTCCATTATAAGCTTTACTGTTTCTTATGTTTAAATTGCACATTTATGACAGTTTTTGAGCTGATTTTGTTACTGAGACAATGATTCTTGCCGAATTTTCGTTCTGCTCCACACTCTAGCTTATCCATCCATTCATCCATCAGTTATATTGTTGTTTTTTCTTAAAACTGACTTGTATGGGCACCCCCTCAGCCACCTTCTGTCTATGTCTGATGCTATATGAACCTACCTGTCTAAGCTGTTTTTGTTTTGACTGCGCGCAGCTGACAATGTCAACAAGCTAAGGTGTGCAGCGCTATTTCGAGCGATCAGTTCTGCTTTTTTCGGTGGAGAGATAAGACTATTTTGGGAATGGCACCACTGCGCTGTGTACACATCGGGCCAGATAGGCTGTCAGTGGTTGAAGGCAGTCGGTGCTTTTTTGCCGCGCTTCTAATGTTACCATCTGTCGCGATTCACAGCTCCCGGCGCATTTTTGTTCGTCTTAACCGACCGATCTATGATAGAGATTGCTTGGCCTAAGCGGGTTTTGATTTGTAAGGAGCATACATGTACTAGGGGTTTGGGGTTACCCCCTAGCTGGAAAGGCCAAACCCTCCCCCGACCCAAAAATACAAGTACTAGTAGTGGCTCCAGTACTAACAAACTGGCTCAGAAATCGCTAATTTTTAGCCTAAAATTCGCTTGAAAAGCCTTCGGAGACCGAATTTGGCTGATATTTAAGAGAAATCGGTGTTTTTGGAAGCCCTTTTTGTCATTTTTTGCTTGTTTTTAGCTCTAAAACGCTATTTGGTATATTAAGCGTCCTTACTGAAGAAACGTGCTAAAAACGCATTTCCAGGTGTTTTTGAGCTTTTAAAAATTTTGTGGCCCCTACCCACCAACCCCCAGGCCGACCCCGGGACCTGTTACATGTATGATATGAGGTAAATATTTTTGCCTCTCTGTCATAATTTTGCCTTCCTATCCTGAGGTCGCTAAAAACTGTGCATTTGTGAATTTTTTTGTGCCATATCCGCTGACTAAATCGACAAATATTGTTTGTGCCGGTTTCCAGTAACACAATAGCGACCGTTCGTCATAGTTTGATAGCTATAATTGCACCTGATTTCGATCTGTCAGACTATGTTAGTGTTGGGCGCTACAGTAATCTCGGCACAGCTATACACAAACAGATGAAAACCAGTTTTACGGCACTTCTCCAAGTCATACTACATATACACTGAGCAGTATACAATGGGGTGGGCAACTAATATGAACGTCAAAAATCAGGGGAGCTAAAAAATCGCTAAATCGCAAGAATCAGTGGAGCTAAATAAGCTTATAATTTGTTACTAATTCTGACAGACCCAACCAAGGGTGCTAAATTTTCAAATCCTGGCGGCGGCTGATGGGGGATTGATGAGACAGTAAGCCGAGAAGTCCGATTTTTGACTGAAATCAAGGTTTTTTAGGCGTATCTAAAATAGGTTAAAATAAGCTCTGAGCTCATTTACAGACATGCTTTTATCATAATTTTTTATGCAAAATTATTCCTAAAAATTGCTGAGGTGTAGGTCAGAGCCTGAGAGGGGGTCAACCCCCTGAGCCCCCCTTTGCCCCTATCTGCTCTGGGCCTGACATGGGCAAAGGGGGTTGGCCCCCCATCAGGCTCTGATCTACCCCCCATCAGCCGGCCGCTACCCCCCATCAGGAATTTTTGGGAAGAATTTTGTATAGAAAATTATGATAAAAATATGCCTGGAATAGGCGTAAATGAGCTCAGAATAGCTAATTTTAACTTATTTTAATGAAAAATAAGCCAAAAAACCCTGATTTTCGCCAAAAATCGGACTTTTTGGCTTACCACCCCCTCAGCCCCCATCAGGCGCTCCTATCCCCATCAGCCCCCCTCAGGAATTGAAAATTCTACCCCCCATCAGCCGAAATGCTAGCCCATGTCTGCTCTGGGCTATAACAAAACAACGTTAGAAACGACTGATTCACAGTTTTTAAAATCTTTCTTTATGAAGCGCTTAAAAATGCTTCACACAGAGATCGTAAGCAACCTCCTATAGTGTCTGCTTGTTTATTCTTGCGTTCGGTTTTTGTTATGGGGTCTCTGTCCCCAGAGTCGCCGAATCTTCGCAACTTTTTAAAAGTACTTCCTAGCAGAATTGGGCTAGAATTTTCAATCCCTGAAGGGAGCTGACGGGATGGTTAGCCAAGAAGTCCGATTATTTGGCTTGTTTCTAGTTAAAATAAGCTATTCTAGGCTCATTTACACCTAATCTAGGCATACTTTTATCCTAACTTTCTATGCAAAATTCTTCCAAAAAATTTTCTGAGGGGTAGCAGCACCCTCTTTGCCTATGTCTGCTGCCTAGTTGTATTTCAATGGCATCCTCTGTCGGTGGCTGGCCTATTAGATGTATGTCCTAAACTGTCTAGGGGGTAACACTCAGTAAGCCCTAGTAAGGTCTGGAATTCCTGAACCACATAGACCTACCATCGGTGTAAATCTATTGGCCTGGAGTAGAGAGTATATACTACGGTATGATGGCGTGCCAGTCAGCAGTGTGTTTCTTGTGGTCTGCGTAGCGGTCAATTATCGAAAATCGAGTTCGCACGCCAGAACAGCGCACACGCCTCTCCCTCCTGCTGACTGGTTGGTTGGTCGGTCGGCCTGCTCATAACATACAACAGACATATTATTATGTTTCCACCACCACTCCACTCACTCATTCCTTGTGTTGGCTGCAGGCAGATTTTTATTGATTAGTTTTGGCATTAGCGCGGTGGAGAGAAGAGAGAGTGGAGAGAGAGAGATAGGAAGAGAGCGAGAGAGGAGAGAGAGAGAGGGGGGAGGGAGAGGAGAGAGAGATAGGAGAGAGGGAGAGGAGAGAGATAGGAGAGGAGGGGAGAGGAGAGAGGAAGGAAGAAGGAAGGAAGGAGAGGGAGAGGGGGGGGGGAGGAGAGGGGAGGGAGGGAGGAGAGGAGAGGGAGAGGGGAAGGAGAGGGAAGGGAGGGAGGGGGGAGGGATAGGAGGGAGAGGGGAGAGGAGAGGAAGAGAGGAGAGGGAGAGGAGGAGGGAGGGAGAGAGAGAGGGAGAGAGAGGGGGAGAGAGAGAGTGTGAGAGAGAGAGAGAGAGGGAGAGAGGGGGGGGGGGGGGGAAGGAGGAGGGGGGGAGAGGAGAGGAGGAGAGGAGAGGGAGAGGGGGAGAGAGGGAGAGAAGAGAGAGAGAGAGAGGAGAGAGAGAGAGAGAGAGAGAGAGAGGGAGAGAGAGAGAGAGAGAAAGAGAGAGAGCGAGCGAGAGAGCGAGAGAGAGAGCGAGAGAGCGGGAGAGAGAGAGAGAGCGAGAGGGAGAGAGAGAGAGAGAGCGCGAGGGAGAGAGAGAGAGAGGGGGGGGGGGGGGGGGGGGGGGCGCGCGGGGGGGCGGGGGGGGGGGGGGGGGGGGGGGGGAGAGAGAGAGAGAGAGAGGGGGGGGGGGGAGAGAGAGAGAGAGAGAGTAGGAGAGAGAGAGAGAGTGTGAGAGTGAGAGAGAGAGAGAGAGAGAGAGAGAGAGAGAGAGAGAGAGTAGGAGAGAGAGTAGGAGAGAGAGTAGGAGAGAGAGTAGGAGAGAGAGAGAGAGAGAGAGAGAGAGAGAGAGAGAGAGAGAGAGAGAGAGAGAGAGAGAGAGAGAGAGAGAGAGAGAGAGAGAGAGAGAGAGAGAGAGAGAGAGAGAGAGAGAGAGAGAGAGAGAGAGAGAGAGAGAGAGAGAGAGAGAGAGAGAGGGAGAGAGAGAGGGAGAGAGAGAGAGAGAGAGAGAGAGAGAGAGAGAGAGAGAGAGAGAGAGAGAGAGAGAGAGAGAGAGAGAGAGAGAGAGAGAGAGAGAGAGAGAGAGAGAGAGAGAGAGAGAGAGACAGAGAGAGAGAGAGAGAGAGAGAGAGAGAGAGAGAGAGAGAGAGAGAGAGAGAGAGAGAGAGAGAGAGAGAGAGAGAGAGAGAGAGAGAAAGGAGAGAGAGAGAGAGAGAGAGAGGAAGGAGAGAGAGAGAGAGAGAATGGTGGTAGGGGAGGGAGAGGAGTTGGTTAATTGATTTTTGATTGGGCGCGCGGCCGCGGGGGGCGGGCGGAGTCCGTAAATGGGGGAACAAGTTTCTTTGAAGCTCTGAGTAATAGAGTTATTGGCCAATTTGACAGGTTGGATCGTCATTGTGATTGCAGCACTTGGCAAGAGTGCCATTAGTTGAGGGTCTCGTCGCGCGCACACATCCAATCCATTATTTGTCCTACAGCCGGTCGGCCATTAAATGCAACCCTGCCAATTTCTTCTCTCTCTCTCTCTCTCGCTCTATACACACCTCTTTCGCTGCCTCGTGTGTCTGTTTTTGGCAGCTTTCTGCCTGACTGGTCGTGCGATCAGTTCTATTATACGTTTTTATAGAAGTTGGGCCGTGTTTGAGTTGAGCGTTACCCGGCGCCGAAAAGGTGATGCCAGGTGGTGGTAGGGCGGAGGGGGGAGGCTAGGCAGTTTGTCTTCCCCATTTGA
>JASANB010000742.1:0-44644 GCA_030248155.1 Sabatieria punctata | reverse complement strand
AATTGAAACTTTGGCCCAGAGAGCTGTAAGTTGGTACACTAATACATACTTATGAGTTGTCTTTCGGCCCCAAAGGATTAGTGGATTTGACGCTCTAATCCCGAGATACAGTCTTCTGAAAATCGGCCCGCTTAACTGTGGAACCAAAATTTCAAACTCGAATTTCTAACCTACCAGCTGGAGTTGGAAGATAAAAATTTGGGTTTTTGCGTAACTTTGGAGTACTTTAAGAATATGCAGTCCAATTTTGTTTTAGAAGAAAAAAAAATTTTTTTCGATCTCTTTGGCGGGCCATAACTCGGCTGGAATCCCTCCCTAGAAGCACTTTTTTATTTCATAATTTTGTAGCGCTTTTTATAAGCTTCATTTTGGCATAGAATATGGTACGATTGCTCGTGGCCAATCCAGTGAAAATTGGCCTCAAATACGAACCCGAAATATTCCCTCATATGGAAGGCCAAATTTTTATGAGTTCTCAACATTTGAGGCCAATTTTCATGGATTCGCCACGAGCAATCGTACCATATACTATAACAAAATTAAGCTTATAAAAAGCGCTACAAAATTGTGAAATAAAAAAGTGCTTCTAGGGGGATTCCGTGCCGAGCGGCGGCTCCCGCCAAAGAGATCGAAAAAAATTTTTTTCTTCTAAACCAAATTGGACTGCAGATTCTTAAAGTACTCCAAAAGTTACGCAAAAACCCAAATTTTTATCTTCCAACTCCAGCTGGTAGGTTAGAAATTCGAGTTTGAAATTTTGGTTCCATAGTTAAGCGGGCCGATTTTCAGAAGGCTGTATCTCGATTAGAGCGTCAAATCCACTAACTTTGGGGCCGAAAGACAACTCATAAGTATGTATTAGTGTGCCAACTACAGCTCTCTGGGCCAAAGTTTCACTTTGGGGTGAATACTGAGACTCGATCGGTTCAGGAGACGGACTCTAATTTCAAAATAAACTTACTCGGAAACACTGCAATCTTTACGTTACAGTCAGGCATTTAACGCCATATATGACAGCAGTACCATATGCAGCAGTACCGATACCAGTACCCACATTCGCACCAAGTAGCAGTACTGTAGGAACGGTACTGGCGATGATATAAATCTGAACTGAGCGGCGGCCAATAGTAGGGGTACCATGTTCCACCCAGTTCAAACGACCATACAAGGTACCGTTACCCAGTTCAAACTCGTATCTGTATTATGGTTGGATGATACCTATTTTTCGATGGCTATGATATTGCACAGTTAATATATGCATGCAATCTCTAGTGCATATTGATATTGCAATATCATACACATGCAAAAATGAGATATGTGCCATATTTTTTTATTATTGTACATGGTGTATATACATTTCATCGCGGCTAGAAATTGATAACTGAACGTTTCTTCAAGCATTTTCTGTTTTTGCCCGAATGTCTATGCAACCTTTAGCATTTATTAGGCATACCTATTTTACAGATACAGACCTCATCTGGAAAACAAGAGGGGAAACACAGCTCGTATGAAAGTTCAGGCTAATTTCGCAATTTTTAGATAAAAATGGTTGCCATCCAGACTTTTGGCTAACTTATTGTTTGAATGTTCAAATTTGTTCTCTCCAATGGATATACTTAGCCGTTTGGTAGACCTGTTCTAGTTTTACAAACAAAAAAAATTTTGAATTTGAAAAATCTCAGCTGAAATTTCCATTCTTTGCGAGTTGAGTTTGTGAGTCTCAAGCCATTCATCTTCATTCTGCAAGTGTGGAAAGAGACGCTTTGATCTCTGTAAAGTACAGATTTACAGTATAAACTTGCCTCAATAATAGCTTTTTAATTTTAGATTTTTTATTTTTTAATTTGATTGAAAATTAGCGACTATCCCAGGGGGGGTCGCACGACGAACTTTTCAAAATATGATGGGCGCCACTTCGTCAAGCGCTTATAACCTGCAGCAAAGGGCATTAGAATGGGCCTCCAGCATTCGACGTGGTTTGCGGCGACTTTCAAACACAATAACTCCAGTCTTTCTACATCTATTGATTTGGCGCGGAATTCAAATTTTTCTGCCTAACAAAAGTAGCGCCGATGCAACACCTGACAAACGTGCGCACCGTTCTGGCGCCCTTCAAGCTAGAGGGCCAGCTAATGGCGCGCTTCGCGCAGAGGGATTGCGTGGGCAATCCAGCCGTGTGAGCTGCATTGTTCTGCGGGCTCATACGCCAGAACGGCGATAATTTCGAAAATTCTGGGTCGAAAATGGTGCACTTTCTGACTGATTTTTCGACAGGTTTTCGAGCACCTGTCAACCATATACTTGCTCTAATCGCGGCGGCTCATCCACCAAACGATAGCTAACAATCTCAGGATTCTGAAATCTGTACTCACACTTCCGTTTTGTACCTGTTTTGTGCCTCTTTTTTTCCCAGCAACTGTGCATTGGTCAGCAACCCTAAATTATAGCTCCAGAAAAACATGCAAATTTCTGAGAACTGAGGATGAAATTTCAACATGTCTTGAATACGATTTTAGAGCGGACCGAGAGCTTTTCGATCGGAGATAAGATGATGACCTCCCAGTTCAAAAATTCTCTTCTGAGGTCTTTTGCATTTTTGGAATTTGTCCGGTTTTTATCATCGATTTTACGGGATATTTGGCACATAACTCTTTTGTGCTGAGCACGTAGGGCAATTTGGTGTAACCACGAAAACGATGGCCCACGTCCGTACGCATTCGGCGGTGTGCAAAATGATAGGCTGCGGTTACATTGTATGGTGTGCGCCTGGTCGAAATGTTCCGGCCGTCTGGCTTTTTCGACTACTTCTTGGCAGTTTTTCTGGTAAGCCGAACTAATGATTGAACACCGCACATCGATTTTACCCATAGAATGATTGGTTGGACGCTGGGTGATTCGGAAAATGTGACTCATCGTTCCGTTTCGTAGCCATTTTCACGCACTTTTACTCCCGATATTCTGCCCTGGTCTAAAAACAGTCACAGCGAACACTGCGGAAATGCGCTAATTTCTGGAAAAATACGGACGAAATTTCAACATGTCTTGAAAACGATTTGTAGAGGCAGACTGAGAGCTTTCGATCGGTATAGAGCATGGGCTCCCAACATAAAATTTTCTTCTGAGGTCTTTTGCATTTTTGCGTTTTGTCCAATTTTTTCATCGATTTTACTGTGGTTTTCGGCACGTAACTCTTTTGTCTGAGCACGTAGGGCAATGGGTGTGCCACTCAACGATGGCCCACGTCCGTGCGCATTCGGCAGTGTAACACGGCAGGCATGCATCACTGTGTAGTGGTGCCCCTAACCGAAATGTTCCGTCGGTCTGGGATTTTATGACTACTTCTTGGCAGCTGACCGAAATTTTTCGCGCTTCCCACTGCGCCTGATGGGCATGCGAATGCACACTTCGAAAGGACTCTGCAATAACTACACTTCATATTGGTCACGATTTTCAAATTTTCTATTCAGTTCTCCTGGGAAATTCGCGAATGTTCCACAGTGTTCGCGGTGACTATTTTAAGACCAAGGCAGCATATCGGAAGAAAAAGTGCGTGGAAACAGCTAAGAAACGGAACGACAATCACATTTTCGGAATCCTTAGCATCCAATCAATCAGTCTATTGGGTAAAAGACGCGCAAGTTCAATTATTAGTTCAGCTTACCGGAGAAAACTGCCACGAAGTAGTAAAAAAAATCCAGACCGGCAGAGCATTTCGATTAGGCGCACCCCCACACAGTGATCGCAGCCTGTCGTCTTGTACACCGCTGAATGCGCACGGACATGGACATCGTTTGGTGGCACACCCATTGTCTTAAGTGCTCATACAAAAGAGTTATGTGCCGAAAACGCAGTAAAATCTATGCTAAAAGCAGACGAAACGCAAAAATGCAAAAGACCTCAGAAGAAAATTTTATGCTGGGAGGCCATGCTCTATACCGATCGAAAGCTCACAGTCTGCTCAACAAATCGTATTCAAGACATGTTGAAATTTTGTCCTCATTTTTCCTGAAATTCGCGCATTTCCGCAGTGTTCGCTGTGACTGTTTTTAGACCAAGGCAGCTTATCGGGGCAAAAGTGCGTGAAACAGCTACGAAACGGAACGATAGTCACATTTTCCGAATCCTTAGCATCCAATCAATCATTCTATGGGTAAATAGACGCGCAGTTCAATTATTAGTTCAGCTTACCAGAAAAACTGCCAAGAAGTAGTCGAAAAATCCAGATGGCCGGAACATTTCGGCCAGGCGCACCCCACACAGTGACCGCAGCCTATCATTTTGCACACCGCCGAATGCGCACGGACGTGGGCCATCGTTTTCGTGGCACACCCATTGCCCTACGTGCTCATACAAAAGAGTTATGTGCCAAATATCCCGTAAAATCGATGATAAAAACCGGACAAATTCCAAAAATGCAAAAGACCTCAGAAGAAAATTTTATGCTGGGAGGTCATGCACTATACCGATCGAAAGCTCTCAGTCCGCTCTACAAATCGTATTCAAGACATGTTGAAATTTCCTCCTCAGTTCTCCGAAATTTGCATGTTTTCTGGAGCTATAATTTAGGGTTGCTGACCAATGCACAGTTGCTGGGCAAAAAGAGGCATAAAACAGGCACGAAACGGAAGTGTGAGTACAGTTTCGAAATCCTGAGATTGTTAGCTATCGTTTGGTGGGTGAGCCGCCGCGATTAGAGCAAGTATATGGGCGACAGGTGTCAAAACCTTTCGAAAAATCAGTCAGAAAATGCACCATTTTCGACCCAATTTTTGAATGGTCGCCGTTCTGGCGTATGAGCCCGCAGAACAATGCGGCTTGCACGGCTGGATTGCCCATGCAATTATCTGCGCACTGCGCCATTAGCTGGCCCTCTAGCTTGAAGGGCGCCAGAACGGTGCGCACGTTTGTCAGGTGATGCATCGGCGCAAATTTTGGTAAGCAGTAAAATTTGAATTTCGCGCCAACCAATAGACGTAGAATGACTGGAGTTATTGTGTTTGAAAGCCCGCCGCAAACCACGTCGAATGCTGGGAGGCCCATTCCTGTGCCCCTTTTGCTTCAAAAGTTATAAGCGCTTGACGAAGTGGCGCCCATCATATTTTGGAAAAGTCCGTCGTGCGACCCCCCCTGGACTATCCTAACCACAGAAATCCAGTCTGCTTGGCTCTTTTGTGATGTTCATTGTGTCACATTAGTATTATTATTTTTGTTAAGAGTTTGTTTTGGCCAAGTCCTAGCCTGCTCGCCTTCTGTAGCTTGGAGTTATCCCCTTCCGAAATGAACTGACCCGAATTTTCAGATGTCAATTTTTAACGTAAATATTTCAAGAACCCTTCATCGGATCTTTGCCAAATTTTGCAAGTTAACCAATCTTTATATGAAAGTATAATAGTAGATAATAATGTACCATCGCTTTTTCCCCTTACTCAAACGTTTTGTTCTCGGTCAGTTCTTTATCGATTTGGCTCAAATTTCCACCAAAAATAAACAAACTACAAGTTTGGTGCGAAAATTCCACCTACGGCTGGTTTTACCAGCCAGAAACTAAGAATCAAGGTGGTTCATGGAAATTTTAATTTTTCAGCTAATTCAAAGAGTATGGCTTTGAAACTCGCAGGATTGATTGATGTTGCCATTGGACAATAGCATACTGAGTGGGCAGCCCTGTAGCTCAAAGGTACTGAAACCGATACGGAAAAATGGGTATTTTGAGAATACCTACCCAATAAATACCTTACCGATTCCAGGTATTTTAATAAACACCAGTATCCGGTATACCGACTATTTTAGGAATACCCAGTGAAAGACAGAATCGCACACTGAATCACATATTCTTTCACCAGGTATTTGGGAATCGTTTTTTTTGTCCAGTTTAGTTCAATTTTTATCAAAAATTCATTATGAACGCGATGTTTTCTTTAAAATTTTAGGGCGTGCAGAAGTACAGTTGGTAGGTACCACCAAATTTCAGGTAAGTCCAGGTTCAGGTATCTCTAAAATCCAATTTCAGGTTCAGGTTCAGGTACATTTTTCAAAAGTACCCAGGTGTCAGGTTCAGGTTCAGGTACTTTCAAACAAAGACACAAATTTTCGGCTATGAGCTAAATCAATAGCGCTGCTGTTCCTTTTCTTAAGAAAACGATCCATGTTCAAAGCAATCGAAATTTAGAAACCAACAATTCGACAAAAACGAGAAAAACGCAAGACAATTTTTGCGGTATGATGGACTGATCGCCATTGTAGTAGGAAACCCCCACGCACTCTACAAACGTTCCGATCCGATCCGATCCGATCTGGCGGGGGGGTTGTACGATGTACAGCCCTATGATCAGACCTGCACGGTCCATTTCATTACCCCTGTTATCGTCATCTCGGACGTTTGCCCTTCTTTCACTGCCAAGCCACTCAAGCCATGCTGTTGGGCGCCAGGTACTAAGAGAGTGCCTGGCGTGGTGACGTCATGGTGCTGTCAGCTGCCAACGGCCGCCCGGCCAGTGGCACTAAACCGGTATAGGCCTTGTTGCTGGTTTCTCAGACAGCCCCTGGCGTCATTGATCTTCCCTCCAACGCGGCATGCTTTTTGGAGCGGCTTTCGGTGCAACGGCAGATCCAGTTGGTTCCCATTTTACCTACTCGCTGTAACCAGTTTTCGGTGGCCTGGGTGGAGCTTTATGCCGACGACCAACTCTTTGCGGCAAGAAACTTGCCCCGCCGAGTGGATGAGCGCACGACGTCGCGCACAGTGGCCATGTGGCCTAAACCACTACACCAACTGTGCCGGCCTACAAACGTTCATTTCAAACTCTAAGTTCCGGCATTAAGTTAAGGCTCAGTAGATAAGTTCTACTAGCTGACGTTTAGGCTTACGTTCAACAAACAAACTAAAGCTTGGGCTTATGCATAGAGGAAGACAAGCTTTCATAAAGGCAATTTCCGGATGGGGCTTTTCCATAATCGCCTTTACTTTTAAGTTACAGTACACGTAGGAGCAGATAATGTGCATTAGAGCTTCACGCACACCATTTTTAAGAACAAAACTGTAGAGCGTCAAGCAATATCTGATCTAACCAATTTCAAATTTTGACAGTACGTGCTACTTGTACTGGGAAGTTTAAGACAAAAAACCTGAGAAGTAGGTACCGACCTAGTAGGTGTCAGCTAAGTACTTTTATTTTCAAGTAGGTTCAGGTTCAGGTTCACAATTTCCAGGTTAATACCCAGGTTTCAGGTTCAGGTTCAGGTATACCTACCAACTGTATGCAGAAGTACATTCTATTACAACATATCTCTAATAAATCGAATTTGAAGGATTGTTTATTCTCTGACCCTACACTCTGTCTCCCAAAGTTGCTTTGTCATTAGAAATCGTTGTGTAGGCTGCACTTCGCACTGCTCCTTATTAACCAAATCAGTACATGTACCTAACACATACATTGCACATTGATGTACAGTAATTTGGATCAACAGTATTTTTTGTTACTGTTCACTAGGCCTGTGACCACACACGACGCGACAAGGACTTCAGAAAGACACAGTATTCAAAGTGTGTAATGGCACTTACAGAAGTATTCGCAGAGTGCTCTGTAGCTGTTTGAACAAACGTGGTCATGCCACTCTCGCTCTATCTGCTGCATGCATTTCTGATAGCCGCGGTTGATGTCAATACCGTCCACTTTGGCCATATTGTCCCAATTGGGAACGGACAGAATGGCATTCTCATTATCCTTAGTCAGCCACCAACGCATGTTCGCTTTGCTACCTTGTACAGTCGCTTTTGCCCTCATTCCTGAAACGGCAAACCCATACATGTAACAGGTCCCGGCCGGCGAGGGGAGGGGGAGGCGGTTTCCCGTCAGGTGGGGGTTGACCGGGGTTTCGCTCAGAGGGGGTCGAAGTTTCCAAAAAGCTCCAGAACGCCTGTATGGCCTAATTTAAGATGCATTTTGCGAGAAAGTCAGCTTAGAGGGGGGCAAGCAGGGTCATCTCACGGATCTGGCTGATATCAAAATATGTTAAAATAGAGCTCAATCGAAGACCAATGGTGAATGCCCGGCCACCAGCAACCATATGTACATTGTAACTGCTCCGGGCCGACCTGGGGGAGGGGGGTAAGATAAGGGGGTTTCTTCAGGTAGGGGGTCGAGGGTGGTTCGCCCAGAGGGGGTCCAAAATTTAAAAAAGCTCCAAAACGCCTGGAAATATGTTTTAGCAGGTTTTTTTCAGTAAGGGGGCGTGCAAAAATTACGTAATGGTTTTTTTGCCCATTTTCGGACCCCCCCGATCCGATCCGATCCGATCTGGCGGGGGGGTCGTACAATGTACGGCCCTACGATCAGACCTGCACGGTCCATTTCGTTACCCCTTATATCGTCATCTCGGACGTTTGCCCTTCTTTCACTGCCAAGCCACTCAAGCCATGCTGTTGGGCGCCAGGTACTAAGAGAGTGCCTGGCGTGGTGACGTCATGGTGCTGACAGCTCCCAGCGGCCGCCCGGCCGAGGAGGAGTAAACCGGTATAGGCCGTAATGCTGGTTTCTCAGACGGCTCCTGACGTCGTTGATCTTCCCTCCAACGCGGCATGCTTTTAGGAGCGGCTTTCGGTGCAACGGCAGATCCAGTTGGTTCCCATTTTACCTACTCACTGTAACCAGTTTTCGGTGGCCTGGGTGGAGCGTTGTGCCGACGACCAACTCTTTGCAGCAAGAAACTTGCCACGCCGAGAGGATGAACCACTACAACCACTAGGGATGCAGCGGCCGCCGTGACTCAGAGGCAGCGAGCTACCCACTGAGCCACTGACGCGGCCTCGGACCCCCCCTCCCCCCGGATAATCCACCGTAATAATTTTCTGACCCCCCTCCCCTAATTACGTAATAATTTGGCTACCCCCCCCCCCGAAATTTCAATTTTTTGAAGCGATAGAGCCCAAATTTTTGAGTTCAATTCCATGTAAAATGACGTTTTTAATAAAATAACATCTGTATACAGTAACAATTGATAATTTTCTTCGTTTTCTTTATTGATGAGCTACAACTACATACATGTACGCATAGTCTTAGTTTTACAAAGAAGCCATCATTGGGTGGCTTTTTGTTAAAGTTGAAACCAAAGTGTTTTATCATTGATTTTAGGGCTGCGCTGCCATATCACTTGACTGATGATCGATGGTCATAAAACAGAGTTCGTGCGGGACCCGAAAAGTCAGGGAGTCATGCAAAGTCAGGGAATTTTAAGAATTTCAGGGAAAATTCAGGGAATTTGGTGTCCGGTCAGGGAAAAAATTGATAGCAATAGAATCATCTCTCGCCACCCTTTTGAAAATGGGACTTTTGACTTTCCACAGCTACTACAACTGTAAATTTTACCCTCAGAATACCGTTTAAATGCGTTTTTCAGAGCCAACTTTTAAAAACTTCTCACCCTTCTTAGAATGTTCTCACTCTGATTGGACAGGGAAATTTGACTTGGTCAGATAATTTTGCTCTGAAAAAGCCGCATGAACCCTGTAAAAGATCGAGTCGATAAGTCGTATACCCTTATAAACCCTTATCACACAGATGTCAAAAGTCACTGTTGCCATTTAGCATTTGAAAAATTGGAAAGCCTTGACTTTAAACGTAGCTATTCTCTAATCTAAGCGTCCATCTAAGTGAAATTGAGAAAATGTAAGCCCAATGGCTTCAAATCGAGACTACATGTACAAGTAGTGTACGTAAAAACAATTAAAATTATGACCACTTAGTGATTTCTGCACTTAAAAAAATTACGTAATGAAGTCGTCAACCCCCCTCCCCCACCGTAATGATTAGTAATCTTTTGGCGAACCCCCCCTCCCCCCTCATGCCATTACGTAATTTTTGCACGCCCCCTAAATACGCTAAAATTCGTTATTTTAAGCTGCGAAATAGCGTTTTGGAGCTGAAAAGAAGCAAAAAATGACAACAAAGGGCTTCCAACAACACCGATTTCTCTTAACATGCATTTCGCGAGAAGGCAAGGGGGTTCATCTCACGGATCCGGCAAAAATTTTATGAGCATAAACTGGACCACGAACGATGACCTTCGGCACATATTTGAAGAAAAATACCCTCCTAGAACTGGAGCTACACTCCCTCAAAGTTGGCTCGCCAGCCGGTTTTTGGCCAATTTTTGGACCTCTAACGACCCAAATTCAAACGTGTCCCGTTTGCGCATTTCTAAACCGACAGATTTCGCACCCACACCAATCGATAGCTATTTCAAAATACTTTAAATCCCACTCAAATTTTTCCGTAACGTGCCTGGTTAGCGAGATATTTTCGGAAATGTACCAAAAATAGCAAAAATGTACCCTCCATGTTTTTTCAAATATTTGCCCATAACTCCAACCACGGAAGTTTGGGAAGGCTGGAGCTTGCTTTAAAAGTTAGATCACACTTGCCCAAACGTAATCCAGACAAATTGGTCAAAATCCAAGGGGGTAGCGGGGGGGTTTGGCCCCCCTCAAAGGTCTCAAGAAAAAAATTTTTTGCTCAAAATTAATTTTAATGTAGTCTATCTGATGCAGTTTGAGGCGCTGATTTCAAATAGAAAGTCCGTTTGGCTAGACTCAGTCTGGATCGTAAGATATTCAAGTCCAAATTTCCAAAAATCAATGGCTGCCTGGTGACCGTATCTTTTGATATCAAACCTAAACCGAGCCAAGGTGCAGTGTTCTAGACCTATTTTGGCCTGCTGAGTTCAAAACTAACTTCATTTTTGCGCTACGACCTCTGGTTCGGAAGTTATAGCCATCTGAAAATCAGTACTACAAAAAAGTCCAATTTTGGCGTGCACAAAAATCAATTTTTTTATCCAGGCCCAAAATTTTATTTCTGACCGGATCGGATGTACTGTATCTTTTCCCCACTGATTCCAAAAATGCCTTCAATTTTGCTCTAGGAGGTCTGCTTCTCGAGATATGGCCATTCAAATCTGCACTTACAGCTCTCACTCTGCTTTGGCCTGATAAACCGACTGCGTCGATTTGAGCCGCTAATGTTCCTTCGGTTCTGCCCTACTAGATGTACATTTACTTAACAAATCCAAAAACGGCTTCCTTTTTACAGTATGATGTCTACTTCAAGAGATATGACCGTTTGAACTTTCGCGGGAAATTTGTACCTAAATCGGCTATGACCTGCTAGCGGACTGTCTTCATTAGTACCGCATGTGGTCTTTGTAAAGTTTGCCGCGAACAAATTTCCCGCGAAAGTTCAAACGGTCATATCTCTTGAAGTAGACATCATACTGCAAAAAGGAAGCCGTTTTTGGATTTGTTAAGTAAATGTACATCTAGTAGGGCAGAACCGAAGGAACGTTAGCGGCTCAAATCGACGCAGTCGGATTATCAGGCCAAAGCAGAGGGAGAGCTGTAAGTGCAGATTTGAACGGCCATATCTCGAGAAGCAGACCTCCTAGAGCAAAATTGAAGGCATTTTTGGAATCAGTGGGGGAAAAGATACATCCGATCCGGTCAGAAATAAAATTTTGGGCCTGGATAAAAAAATTGATTTTTTGTGCACCGCCAAAATTGGACTTTTTTGTAGTACTGATTTTCAGATGGCTATAACTTCCGAACCAGAGGTCGTAGCGCAAAAATGAAGTTAGTTTTGAACTCAGCAGGCCGAAATAGGTCTAGAAAACTGCACCGTGGCTCGGTTTAGGTTTGCTATCAAAAGATACGGTTACCAGGCGGAGGCGGCCATTGATTTTGGAAATTTGGACTTGAATATCTTCCGATCCAGACTGAGTCTAGCCAAACGGACTTTCAGCACCTCAAACTGCATCAGATAGACTACTTTAAAATTAATTTTGAGCAAAAAGCTTTTTTCTTGAGACCTTTGAGGGAGCCAAACCTACCGCTACCCCCTTGGATGTTGACCAATTTGTCTGGATTATGTTTGGGCAAGTGTGATCTAACTTTTAAAGCAAGTTCCAGCCCTCCCAAACTTCTGTGGCTGGAGTTATGGGCAAATATTTGCAAAAAAATGCAGGGTGCATTTTTGCTATTTTTGGTACATTTCCGAAAATATCTCGCTAACCAGGCACGTTACGGAAAAATATGAGTGGGGGTTTAAAGTATTTTGAAATAGCTATCGATTAGTGTGGATGCGAAATCTGTCGGTTTAGAAATGCGCAAACGGGACACGTTTGAATTTCGGTCGTTAGAAGTCCAAGAATTGGCCAAAAACCGGCTGGCGAGCCAACTTTGAGGGGGTGTAGCTCCGGTTCTAGGGGGCTATTTTTCTTCTAATATGCGCCGAAGGTCATCGTGCGTGGTCCAGTTTACAGTTGTCTGTATATATACATATACATTGTTTGTATAATATGCATTGTTTTCCGTTTGTACAGTATATATACATATACATACATACATGTATACAGGGTGGGGCACGGTAAGTGTTCCACGTTTGATTTATTGTAGCTCGCCGCTGCATGAATCGATTTCAATAAAACTTTGCGCTAATATGGTCCCATGTCTAACTTAGATATGTGAAAAGTTTGAGGAAGATCCAGCAAAAGATGTCGTTTTTATTCAACAAAACATTACATCATTGGTTTTCAAAGTGGCCCCCATTTTAAGCGATACATCTGGTGCATCTGTCGGCAACCGAACGACAAATTCGAGAGCACAAACCGGCATCAAACTGATCAAAGGCATTTTCGATCGTTTCCTTCAATTCTGCCAAGCTATTCAACGGTTGAGCATAGACGAGCCTTCACGATCCCCCAAACGGAGAAGTCGACGGGGGTGAGGTCTGGGGACCTTGGCGGCCATTCTATCGGCCCTCTCCTGCCCAACCAACGCCCAGGAAACGAACCGTTCAGCCACTCCCTGACCTGATGAGTAAAGTGAGGAGATGCCCCGTCCTGCTGGAAAATGACAGCATCCAGATCGGGCCAGGTGGCGATCTCCGGCCAGACTTTCTCCTCCAGCAGCTGCAGGTAGGAGGCTCCGTTCACAGTTTCTTCAAAGAAGAAGGGCCCTATGATGCCGCTGCTGGAAATCCCCACCCAGCACATGATGCCCGGACTGTTTACTTCCCTCTGCAGCACTTCGTGTAGATTTTCAGCAGCCCAGTAGACTGAATTGTGGCGGTTCACACGGCCATTCAGCTTGAACTGCGCCTCATCAGACCACAGAATTCGGTCTGGAAACTGGTCGTCAAGGTTCCGCTGCTCCAGAAACCATTCGCAGAATTCCAAGCGTCGGTCGGGGTCGTCTTCATTCAGCGCTTGCAACAGCCAGGGCCGGTAGGGTCGCAGAGCAGCAGTCTTCAGGATGCGTCAAATTGTGCGGTATGAAATTCCAGTCTGCGCTGCAAGACGACGGGTCGAATTTTTTGGCGATTGCGCTATCGCGTGCAGAACTCGTTCCTCCGTCGATCCCGTTCTGACTGGCTTCGGCATTTCCCTCTTCCTCTCTCCCACCGAGCCAGTCTCCTCAAAACGTTCCACAGTTCTCAAAACGGTCATGTGGTTGCACGCCGCCCATTCGGGGAAAAGCAGCTTCAGTCGCCTCACAGTTTCACGGGCATTTTGGTTTCGTAGTAAATTTTTACTGCTTGAATACGCTTTTCCAAGCCCAAACGCTGACTTTCAGCCATTTTCTCGATATCAGGTCATCAATTATTTTGAACTCTGTAGCGATTTGAGTCGAGTTTAGATACAGTAACTTCCTTGATTGTCAGGGAAATCAATGTGAAAGCCTTTGCCCTTGTAAAATTAGCATGCAGCAAGGGACACCATTGAAAGTTGGCACACATCTAAGTTAGACATGGGACCATATTAGTGCAAAGTTTTATTGAAATCGATTCATGCAGCGGCGAGCTACAATAAATCAAACGTGGAACACTTACCGTGCCCCACCCTGTACATATGTATTGGATTTTCCAATATGTTTTATACATATGCAAAGGAACCTAATTTGTATATTTCCGTTTGCATATTTCTAATGATAGAAAATGGCACTACCTCACCGTTATCAATCCTAAAACTTGATTCCGCAGGAACCTTTAGTTCCCAATTTCTGTTTTCCTCTCCTGGCTATCAAGTTTAAACCTTAGTTTCAAGTAAGTCGAATTTACGATAAAGACTACATTGGTTAGGTAAATTAATCATGAAATCCTGCGAATAATTTATTGATCGTTCGACGTTTTCTCATGAAAATGAAACATTTTGTATTCATTTATCACAAGCCTCAGTTGCTTGTTATATTGACACTGTTTAAATTTTTAATAAATGTTGTGCCAGATTTCTGATTGACTACTACACTTCATACAGTAAACTGAGTAGATTTTATTGTTCTGTAGACCACTTACGCTTAGAATTCACTGTTTTCTGAAGACAAATTTAAATGACCACATTCAGAAATAGCATTGCTTGTCAATTTAGGCCTGAAAATGAATTTTCAGCAAAATTTGCGATTTTCTTAAAATATGCAAATATACAAAAAATATGCAATAATTCGATTTTATTTGCATATGTATATATACATATTCATATACATTTGAACCTACTTTGTATATATACATACATATATCCAAATAATCCAAATATTTGCCATCTGTAGTCCAGTTTATGCTCATAAAATTTTAGTCAGATCTGTAAGATGAACCCCTTTGCCATACATGTACTAGGGGGTTTGGGGGGTTACCCCCCTGCTGAAAAGGCCAACCCTCCCCTCACCCCCCCCCCCCCGAGACAGGTTAGGGGACCCCCTCCCCCAACCAAAAAATACAAGTACTAGCAGTGGCTCCAGTATTAACAAACTGGGTCAGAATTAGAAATCACTAACTTTTAGCCTAAAATTCACTTGAAAAGCCTTTGGAAACCGAATTTCGCGTTTCCACTGCTGATATTTAAGAAAAATCGGTGTTTTTGGAAGCTCTTTTTGTCATTTTTTGCTTGTTTTTAGCTTTAAAACGCTATTTGGCAGCTTAAGAGTCAGTTCGCGAGAACATCGACCCTTGTTCTTAACAGCTATGTGCAAATCGAAAAATCGGCCATCGCTAAACCTTAGCTCTGGGGTCTCTAGTTTGGGGAAGTTGTACCTAACGATGACTTATGCTAAACTTCAAGAGCACAGCCTCCTGCGTGTCCTTGTTCGCCAGAGGCAGGCCTCGGAAGTAGGCTCACCAGCAAGCAAAACCGGCCACTTGAGGTGTCATGTTTGACTGAGCATAACTTGCGATTCCGGCCAGCTAGGACCTTGTAATTCATGCCAATCGAATCGCCATGTCATGGGCTTTCTTTTGACATATAATACGAGCTTTTTTCTTGCTTCCTTCGGTCCCCACATCACGAAATTTGGAAAAAATCACGAAAATTCGGCATGGTGAAATTTACTAAATTGGATTTTTCTCGAAAACAAAAAACCGAAGCCCCTGGGAGATTGCTTTATTTTAAAGCGCCGCAAATTGCGCTTCTAACGGTGTATAGAAGTCGCCAAAGTGTGTGACGGTGGAAGTTAAATCACCGCTCAAAGGTCAAGGACAACCAAAAATTGGCATATTTGGCGTTGTTTATGTATGTATGTATGTATGTATGTATGTATGTATGTATGTATGTATGTATGTATGTATGTATGTATGTATGTATGTATGTATGTATGTATGTATGTATGTATGTATGTATGTATGTATGTATGTATGTATGTATGTATGTATGTATGTAATGTAATGTTCACACTTTCTGATTTAGGCCATTATTCATTAGAAACTGAAAGTAAAGTCACAGTAGATGAAAAACACAGACAAAAGGCCAACACTAACAAGGTCTGAAATGTCCTAAAGATCAGTGTTAGAAGCAGGTCACCCATTTCTGTTGTGTCACAGTTCAGCCTCGATGGTTTCAAAGTTTGGATCATTTATGTATTCATTGCAGTGTATGTAAGTGTAGTCATAGGTATCAACGTAAAGAAGCATTTCTTTGCAAATAGAGTAGTTAACAATTGGAATCTGCTAACGGAAGAGCAGGTGGCTGCTTGCTCGGTAGGCCTATTTAAAGACAAATTAACAATCAGTAATCGAGGATTGCGGTTTGCGTAAGTGCACTGCCAGCAAACCGCTTTGCACTGGAGCTTCTCTTTTGTCCTGGTCGCCAGTCTGTGAACATGTTATGCTACTAACAACGTGTGCAATAAACCTTATTATTATCTTGGATCTGTTCAGCATCAATTTGTTCATCTTTATCATCAGGTACTAAAACACAGACAGAGTTGCAAGCCAAACCGTGATGAAGAAGCAATATAGTGAACAAATAGTAATTACTATTACTTTCAGTTCACTGTTGCTTTTGCGGAGGACCTTTTGGCCTGGCACCCCTGCCATCACTGCGGGCTTTTCAGGAAAAGTATGACATAATTTGCTGCTCTGTAAGGTACTCATCAGGCTGGAAACGAAGTGCAGAGCTATCTGCAACATAAACGTGGAGGTGGTAATAACAGCTGTGTGGTAACATTGATTCATCAGTTATAGTTGTGCTGTGCATACCAGTATAATCCCAAACGTAAGGCATTTCTTTCGCCAGTGTTCCTGCATTATGCTTCATTCGCTGTGCACGACCTTCATCAAATTTTTCATTTAACCGGGACACCTGGTTCCAGTTAAACCGAATGTTTGGTGCAGATTCCCGCGAGCGCAGCCAGATTCTAGTGGTTTACGTCCAGCAGTGCATTGACTGTTGATTGCTTCTTCGGTGTCAACTTCTTTCTCAATCTGTCTATGAATGTCATTTGAACTTGTGAAAATGTTCTCCAGATTCTGCTGGTACATTTGCTGTTTGTCTTTCTTGCAGCATTTGGTGAGTTCCACTGATAAGGTGTCTGATGAGATTGCCATAAAACTGTCAAGTCTTCAATGTCATTGTCTGGGTCAACAATGCCTTCATCACTTTCCGTTTCTGCTCTGTTGATTTGTTCTGTAGGATAGAATGAAACACCAACCAGCTTCCAGTAGTCTTTCCCTGGAACCCGGTTCGGCAGATCCTCATGATACTCTAGAGTTCCACTGAATCTTTCTTTAGTTCCTTTCCTTTCCCATAGTTTCTTCCGAATAACCCTGCCCTTGCCTATGTTGGGCATACGCCATGCCTCCAAAATTCCATCCTGAATGCCAGCGGAGGGGTCAACGAACCGCCAACGGAATTTGAAGTCATTTAGCTTTGAGATGTCTGGTCTCGATACTTTCTGCTTTTTGATTGTACAGTAGGATGCAAAATTGACACAGTTCCAACAAACAGGCTAACATCTGTTAAGCCACCATGTGAGCCTGCTGCCTGTGCAGGTCAACAGATCATTTCGATACTCACTGGGTCAGCTCATTAGGCTGGGGTCACATTTTGGCGTCATAAAGCTTACATTACACTAGAAGGCACAGAAGGAAGAGGAAATGTTCATAGACTGCGGAAAGCTGTTGCTGGACTACCCTACTATATTTACCCATCATCCAACCACACCGTTACATTAAATGACTTTGACATTGGAGAAATCAGAAAGTAACAGATATTCGTGACCCAAAAATCTGATGATTATGAAGACTGGGATGCATGGTATCCCTTTGTGTGGAGGCGGTCGCCAAATGGCGACCTTCTATCAAGGGTGACATACAATGTCAAGACGAACTTGTTTCTTGCGTATATGCAACTTGTTACTAGTGAAATAAAAATTTTGCCCCAACTTATAACACCTGAAATAGAAACGGATCGGGGTTTGACTTATTTCACTAGTAACAAGTTCTTGACATTTTCAAGAACTTGTTACTAGTGAAATATACGACTTGGCCCAACTTATTTCACTTGGCCCAACTTATTTCACCCTGTAATAAGTTCTGATTTTTTGTCATAGAGCTTGTGGGCTTGTCGGATAGCCTATCCGAGCTTCTTTCAAAACTTATTGCAACGTACAACACATGTAGATAGCGCTGCTGTGAGTATTGATCGTATTTTAAACAAGTTTCAGATGGTAATAAGTTGGGCCAAGAAATAAGTTGTGAAACTTTCAGGGAACAAGTTGCCGCGCCTGGGAATTACTAAATAACTTGTTACTAGTGAAATAAGGGTTTTTTAAAAGCGCCAGTAACAAGTTCCTGACATATGCACTACGAACGGAGGAACTTGTTACTAGTGAAATAAAAAATTTGCCCCAACTTATAACACCTGAAATAGGCGTTATATACGGGTGAAATAGAAAAAAATTACTTATTTCTCATCTTGACATAAGTTTCCAAAAAGTTGCCTCCACACAAAGGGGTATGTTATCACTATCAATCAATCATTGACTGCCTCTTGGATTGGTTTTCAACTATTGCTTAACTACTCTGTAACGATTCTAGGTTTATTGAGGCAATCTACCAAACCACACTTTGCAATAGTAGTCACAGCTATTACTACTACGATGTAAGATCCGCGTTAACATGGCCCCATTGGTTTAACGTTGTGTAGCTGGCATGAGATATCTGACCAGTGTGAGTTATGATGTGTATCTGTTGCATGTTTAGTGAACATAATGTCAAACTGAAAACTTACCAGTGCTGTTGCTTTTTCACAAGACACATTCTTGTTAATATTAAAGTGAGTGATACGTTTTCATTGGTTGGATGCTTATTGCCTTGTCTCTAATGAGTTGGCTGTATACTGTACATATGAATTCTCAAATAAACAATGTGAACATTACATACATACTGAAGAGTTTCAGTGTTTGTGTGAGTGTCTGTGTGTGTTTGCATTGTGTAGTTGCTTAGTGTGATTGTGTTGTGTTCAATACATACATACTACTGTTGTTTGTGTATACACATACACATTTACCATACACAAAAATACACATTGTTTTTTCAATGTGTATACACATACACATACACATTGAAAATTCGCATACACATTACCATACACAAACACTACTCGAAATTTTTTGTGTTTTAATGTATTTTTGTGTATGTGTATTTGATCAGCAAATGTCGGTAAAATTTCGTACCGAATCGTAAAATTTCGATGTTTTTGCTGCAGTAATAAACGGTAGATATCCTGATAAAGCCTTCAAATGGCCTAAGTAACTCGATTTCAAAGCTATCCAAAGTTTAAAGCAACAGACATTGAGAGATTTGATTTTCTTAGCATTTCTGGCTCAAAATCTAAAAAAAATTTGCATTTTTAGTACAATACACATACACAAATATACACAAAAATACACATTGTTTTGTTGAATGTGTATACACAAATTACCATACACATTTGAAGGTAAATGTGTATACACATACACATACACAAACGGAAAACCCAATACCAACATACATACATACATACATACATACATACATACATACATACATACATACATACATACATACATACATACATACATACATACATACATACCTTTGAGCCTATCTTCATTCAAGTTCTGCGGCAAACTCAAGTTCTACTACAAGTTCAAGTCCTGCTGCAAAGCTTCTCCTGTTTCCCTGTTTCCGATCTTCCAGTTCATGTATTCTTTGGTTCGTGATCATCAGGCACAGAGGTGGCCCCCCGTTGATGCTCACATGTCGTCCACAGAATTTCATGACTGCCTCCGCCTTCTACAAGAACAAAACCGGCGATTGCAGCTCGAACAACAGAAACGTTACCAAGCGCAGACTGAACAAAACCGGCGTAATCGCGAACAGCAACAGCAATGGTGGATCGAACATCAGCGGCGTCACAGAGAGTGGCAGACCGAACATCAGTGCATTGGTCGTCTGTTCGCCGAATGCCTGTCTCAACGCAGCAAGGCTCCTGTGAAAAAGGAAGCGGCTTCGTGTTCTGGCACGTCGGATGTTCAAATCGGCTCATTAAACACTCCCTTCACTGGGTTAATGGTCGATCCTCCTTTCAGTGGGCATGCCAGTTCAGACAAAGATATGGTTTCGGTTGAAGATATTTTTGATTTGCCGGCAGAAGATTCGGCTTCCTTTGTGAATACTCTCCAGGACATCCAGTGTGGTTCCGTTGGTGATTCTTTGCAAATGCATTCAGTTATGGGTGGTCCTGTACTTTTTGAGATGGCTAGAAGGGAGAAAGGAAAGAGAAGAAAGAGGATGAGGAGAAGGAAGAAAGAAGAAGAAGAAGAGGAAGGGAAAGAGGAAGAGAAAGAAGGAGAGAAAAGAAGAAAGATGATGATGATGAGAAGGAAAGTGTTGAGAAGTAAGAGGATGAGCAGAAAAGGCATGATGAGGAGTACTGTTGATCGGGTATACCCATACCCATACCCGAAACTGGGTATTTTTGAGCAAAATTACCTGAAATTGGGTATACCCATACCCAGGTACTTTTTGAAATACCCATACCCGGGTATACCCGATTTTTTGAAAAATACCGGGTATTTGAATGGGTATTTTTTAGAAAAACATGCCCAAACACACGTTAATTTCTATGAAAACTCTGAAGGAAGTCTTAAGAAATAGAAAAGAAATACAGCTTTTGCTATGCATCAAAGAGTTTCGGAATGGTTTGTTAGCGGGTACAGTTGGTGTAGCGGTTTAGCCCACATAGCTACTGTGCGCGTTCTCATGCGCTCATCCTCTCATCGCGGCAAGTTTCTGCCTCAAAGAGTTGGTCGTCGGCACAAAGCCCCACCCAGGCCACCGAAAGCTGGTGACAGTGAGTAGATAAAATGGGAACAGACTGGATCTGCCGTTGCACTGAAGCCGCTCCACAGAGCATGCCGCGTTGGAGGAGAAGATCGACGATGTCAGAAGCTGTCTGAGCAACCAACTACGCCTGGAGCCGCGACCATATACGGGGCACCGGCGGCCGTCGGGAGCTGGCGGCATCATCATGTCAACAGACCAGGCGCTCTCTTAGTCACTGGCACTCAACAGAATAGCTAGGTGTGGCTGGCAGTGAAAGAAGAGCAACGTTCCAGATGACAAATCACGGGGGTCGCGATATGGACCACGAATCTGATCGTAGGCTGTAAGGCCCCCCGCACATCGGATCGGATCGGATCGGATCGGATGGTTGGTTATCCGCCTAATTTCTTTCCATGCATTTGGTCTTGTTGCTGAGGGAAGTATTTACAGCCAGCTGAAATTTTTACACAATTATGGTGGGTGACCACCAATCAGAAAGTACTATTAAAAATTATACTAAGGGAAGCTGATTTGGTTTTGCCTATGTTAATCTACCAAAGTATTCGAAAATTCACAACTGTTCTAGTAACTGTGAACTAAAACTTCTACACTGAGCACATAACAGTTGTGTAAAAAAGCAGATTAAAAATATATTTTTGCATTTTTAGGGAATTTATATTTGTTTATGCAATTTTAATGAAAAATACCCGATTTATACCCGATACCCGGGTATTTTCAAAATACCTACCCATACCCATACCCGGGTATGGGTATTTTAAAAAATACCTACCCATACCCATACCCAATTCAGAATCAAATACCCGTAGCAACAGTAATGAGGAGTAAAGTGGTGAGAAGAAAAGGGATGATGAGGAGAAGAGGAATGAATAGAAGGAGGAAGAAGAGAAGTGCGAAGAGAAGGATCAGAGTAAAGAAAAAGAGGAGACAGAGGAAAGGAGTGGCAGTTCGTTTGAGTTGGTTTCATAGCAGATGCAATCCCGTTTCCCCGTTGACAAGTCATCAGATCCAAGCAAAGGCGCGGAAAGGCCGCAATGTGGCGTGCAAGAGATCGAACCAGCACGGTATCAGTGCAGAGCTACTTACTGGAGATTCTGAGTCAACAGAGGCAAAGCAAGCAGTTCTCACAGTTTGTTCATTCCACGATTGTCAGGCACAGCGGCGGCCACTCCACACTCGTCCAAAGGGGAGTGATGAAGAATTTGATAGTTTTGTGTGAGTGTTTGTAGTAGCGAGTTATTGAGCGGTTGTGTGTGTGTGTGTGCATTTGAGTGTGTTTGCGTGTTGTGTTGTGCAAGAGTTACTAGTAAAGACTTCCACTTTCCTTTAAATACATACATACATACATACATACATACATACATACATACATACATACATACATACATACATACATACATACATACATACATACATACATACATACATACATACATACATACATACATACATACATAAACAACGCCAAATATGCCAATTTTTGGTTGTCCTTGACCTTTGAGCGGCGATTTAACTTCCACTGTCACACATTCTGGCGACTTCTATACACGGTTAGAAGCGCAATTTGCGGGGCTTTAAAATAAAGCAATCTCCCAGGGGGTATTTTTTCTTTTCGAGAAAAATCCAATTTAGTAAATTTCACCATGCCGAATTTTCGTGATTTTTTCCAAATTTCGTGATGTGGGGACCGAACGAAGCAAGAAAAAAGGTCGTGTTATATGTCAAAAGAAAGCCCATGACATGGCGATTCGGTTGACATGAATTACAAGGTTCTAGCTGGCCGGAATGGCAAGTTATGCTCAGTCAAACATGACACCTCAAATGGTCGGTTTTGCTTGCTGGTGAGCCTACTTCCGAGGCCTGCCTCTGGCGAACAAGGACACGCAGGAGGCTGTGCTCTTCAAGTTTTGCATAAGTCATCGTTAGCTATAGCTACAACTTCCCCAAACTAGAGACCCCAGCCCAGAGCCAACTTTTAGCGATGGCCGATTTTTCGATTTGCACATAGCAGGGTCGATTCTCTCGCGAACTGACTCTTAAAATAGCGATTTTTAGCGTCCTTACTAAAAAAAAACGTGCTGAAAACGCATTTCTAGGCGTTTTGGAGCTTTTCGAAATTTGGGACCCCCCACCTGGACGAACCCCCCCCCCTCGACCCCCCACCTGAGGAAAACCCCCCTACCCCCCCTCCCCCCAGGTCGGCCCGGAGCTGTTACATGTATGCCCCTTCTTGCCCCCTCTCTTCGTCACCTAAGCTGACTTTCTCGCGAAATGCATGTTAGATATCAGCAGTGGAAACGCCAAATTCGGTTTCCAAAGGCTTCTCAAGCGAATTTTAGGCTAAAAATTAGTGATTCCTGAGCCAGTTTATTAGTTCTGGAGCCACTACTGGCCAATTAATTAGAAATTAATTAATTTGGCCAAGGTAATTAGAAATGGCACAATTTTTATTTTAGATAAGAACAGGGAAATGAATTACTGCTCTACTACTTGCCCGGTTCATACTGCTCTGAACTAAGAACTAAGAACTAAGAACTAGAGGCCGCACGTTTTGCTGTTGTAATAGTTTAAATAAAGGCATGTTTTCAAAATTTGTTGACCAAATCAATGCTTTAGTCTTCCGAACAGTGGACAGATTGAATTACATGAGTTTGCGCTGCTGTGGCCCAAAAATTAAGAGGCAGTCCATGAAAAAGTCGAACCTTGGTCTGTACAGCTGATTTTTCAAAATCGACGTAGAAAGCTGTAACCTTCAGGCATTATAGACCACGAAAAGTCATGAACGTATTTGCTATCCGATTTTCTCTAGCTGCCCTACAACCAAAATTACGGCCACTGAAAAATGGCTATTTTGACCGCTTTTGCCAATTGGGTCCTAAATTCAAAACGTCATAACTCCGTTTAGCGTGGGCCGATTTTTATGTGATAATTATTAAAGATTATTAAAGAGGTTATTAAGAGGTAATTGGACCCTCTATCAAACAATTTGCACAAGATGATTCAATTCCATCTGCAACTTTTTCGACTGTTTTTTTTAAATTTGAGAGGCCGTATCTCGAAAATGAATATGGAAGACCGGCAAGATAATTACAAATTCGAAATCTACATGCAATTCTGCGTCTGATGGTCATATGTTTGTTTCCGAAAGCTGGTAGCTCGGCAGTCAAAAGTTCAATTGAATATGGCCAGCCAGAGCCCTTCTTCTTTCCCATTTGCGTATGGGCCACTGGACATTGAAAAGCTGTAAATCAGTCATCGGTAATAGATTTTTTACTGCAAATACATCATTTTAGAGAGAATCGAATAAGCTATCGAACCATATTCACAAGCTTGTCTAATGTTGATTTTTCACTGTTTGACTGGTCCTAAACTTTGAGAGGTCGTGTCTCGAAAATGAATATGGAAGACGGCAAGATAATTACAGATTCGAAATCTACACGTACATGCAATTCTGCGTCTGATGGTCACATTGAAGTGGGAAACATCATTTTGAACCTGACCGCGCAACCATGCAGGATGCATGCATGATTATGCTTAACGAATGTTTCTGAGACAGCTTGAAAAGCTTCATACAAACCCAGTCATTCCACAAGTACGTGAAGAACTAACATTGCTAGAGATGCGACAGAGCCGCTGTATAGCAGAAGCATGCCGCTACTTGAAAAAAACACATCTGAACTAAGAACTAAGGCCGTTAGTTCTTAGCTCTTAGTTCACGGCAGTGTGAACCGGGTCCTAGAGAAGCGTGACATTATAAGAAATTCTACTAACTTTTAGTTCATTAACGCAAAAACAGTTTCCGTATCCTAATCATCGATGAACCTTTTAGATTGCTCCAGATTATTTTTCAGGTTATTTTTGATTTTTTTTCGATTTTGACAGGTCCCAATTAGTATTGGGTATTGGGGGACAAAAACCTCAGTACCCAATACCTACTGTTGTTTGGTATTGGATTTTCCGTTTGTGTATGTGTATGTGTATGTGTATACACATTTACCTTCAAATGTGTATGGTAGTTTGTGTATACACATTCAACAAAATAATGTGTATTTTTGTGTATATTTGTGTATGTGTATTGTACTGAAAATGCAAATTTTTTGGTAGATATTGACCCAGAAATGCTAGGAAAATCAAATCTCTCAATGTCTGCTGCTAAAACCTTGGATAGCTCTGAAAAAGAGTTACTTAGGCCATTAGAAAGCTTTATGAGGATATCTATTGTTCATTACTGAAGCAAAAACATCGAAATTTTACGATTCTGTTCGAAATTTTATCGACTTTTGCGGATCAAATACACATACACAAAAATACACATTTTGAGTACTGTTTGTGTATGGTAATGTGTATCCGGATTTTCAATGTGTATGTGTATGTGTATGTGTATACACATTGAAGAAACAATGTGTATTTTTGTGTATGGTAAATGTGTATGTGTATACACAAACAACAGTGCCAATACCTCGAAAACACCCCAATGCACCGAATTCCCAATACCAGTTCGCACTCTACTATCTACATACCATACATGTAACAGCTCCGGGCCGAACTGGGGGGAGGGGGTTTCCTCAGGTGGGGGGCGAGGGGAGTCTCGCCCAGAGGGGGTCCAGGATTTCAAAAAGCTCCAAAACGCCTGGAAATGCGTTTTTAGCACTTTTTTCAGTAAGGACGCTAAAATTGCTATTTTAAGCTGCCAGCAGTGGAAACGCCAAATTCGGTTTGCAAAGGCTTTTCAAGCGAATTTTAGGCTAAAAATTTGTGATTTCTTAGCCAGTTTGTAAGTACTGGGAGCCGCCAGTACTAGTACTTGTATTTTTGGGTCGGGGGTCCCTTAACCTGTCTCGGGGCGGGTGGCCTTTCCAACAGGGGTAACCTCAAACCCCCTAGTACATACATGTATGCTACATACGTACCAATGCTATATCGCTGGCTGAAAACAGCTTCAGTGTCGACGGCAGTTGCTACGTCATTGTTGACGATGTTGACCAGTCGTCCTAAGAAATTGGCGTTGATGCTGATAGCTCTGTCGTGACACCTGGAAAAGCCGCCTTCCCAAGTATCGGTGGTGGTACCAAGCGTGAGAACGCAAGAGTCAGTGGAAATCACATAGGTTCCTCCGTTGGCCGCACACGTACACGACACCATCTTTGCTGAGTCGCTGATGCAAGCTGATGTTGGTACGTGGAAGTACCGGCCTCCTCCGCAGTTGTAGGTTGTTTTTGTACCTGCAAACAGGTACTACCTACGTACATTGAGCACACATCTTCTAAACATTAACTGATGCTTTCTACAAGAGCTTGGTTTACATCTTTTTCGAGCCCCACTCACTCAAAATCATGATACCGTAAAACTTCTAATAAGGGGCGTGCAAAAAATTATGTAATCGCATGAGGGGAGGGAGGGTCGTCAAATGATTACTAATTACGGTGGGGTTGTTGATTTTGTAATTTTTTTGAAGCGCAGAAATCGCTGAAATGGCCATCTTTTTAATTGCTTTAATAGCATATTGATGTAAAAAAACATTTTAATTGTAGTTGATTTCAGAAACCAAAATTAGGGTTCCGGAACCCTATTTAGGGCTTTAGAAGCCCGAATTAGTGTTTTAGAAATCCAAATTAGGGCATTTGAAACTCTGAATAGGGTTTATAAAGTCTAGAAACCCTGTAGCCCTTCCGAAACACTTATTTCGGTTTGAAATCAGACTTAAACCCTATCTTGGTCATCATTTTGTATTTGGGCACATGGATTTTTGTGCTTTTCAACCCAAAATAGGGTTTCAAGGTTCCAGAAAACCCGGAGAATCTGGCTGGGGGTTTCCCTAAAATCGGACCTGGCTGGAGTGCTAACCCCAAACCCATAACTACTGTAGTACATGACATGTATGTATGTTGAAGCCGCTCCACAAAGCATCTACGATGTTCTACGAGAAGAAGATCTACGATGTTAGAAGCTGTCTGAGAAACCAACTATGCTGGGAGCCCTCTGGCATATGGGGCACCGGCGGCGGTCGGGAGCTGTCAGCATCATGGCATCGACACGCCGGCCGCCCTCCTGGTGACCGGCGCCCAGCAGCATGGCTAGGAGTGGCTGGCAGTGAAAGGAGGGCAACGTCCGAGATGACGAATCACGGGGGTAGCGAAATTGACCTCGAGTCTGATCGCAGGCCGTAAGGCATAATCGTAAATCGTATCGGATCGGATTGGAGTGTGCGTTATTGTTAGAACTTTTACGGTATTCCAACTGTCATAGTACTTTAGTTAGCGACTACCAAAAGACTTTTAACTGCCATCGCGTCGGGTGCCAGGTCCCGGTGTTGTTTACAACATCTGATCTGTTCTGATCTGGCGGCCCCGGCACCCATGGAGGTGGTGTATTTGTGGGTTAGAAACCTGTCAAGGCGATGGGAGGTAGTCGACAAAAAGCTGAACCCAGGCCGTCCAAAGACTGCAATGGCAAGTAGATAAATGGAAACCGAGCCGGCGCTGTCTTGCGCACACCGACAACAAAAGGGGAGGGTTGTTGTTAAAGCGGGCTGCCTTGGGGCTCTTTCTGCTCTGTAGCAGTTGGCTACTTAGTCAGAAACGACAACGACAACGAAACGACAACTGCAAAGCGTCTCTACGTAGTTTACCGGTGGAACTGCAGTAGTAATATTTCTGCGAGCAACCGTCTGGAGGATCCTCGTAATAACCTTCGGTTCGTCCGGTGCAGGATAAAGCGGTCAGGCACTCTGTAATGTTTTTACTATCTATTATGTCATATACGTACGTACACCACACCCAACCTATACAGGCCAGAACCCTCCGAGTACTGTTGCATGCGTATACGCATTACGCATATCATTACGCAAAGTACGCATTGCATTTCAGAATGCGTATACGCATACGCATACGCATTTGAATTTCATTACGCAATATTATTACGCATTCTGTAAAAAGTTTGCATATTTTTGCGTAATGCGTATTGGGTCTGAAAAATGGCTACATTTTCGAATGTCTTGCAAATATTTAGTTCAGATTGTTACCAAATGGTCATTCTTCATAGTTTTTAGTGTGAGGTGAGGGCACCAGAAATATTCTGAGGCATTTAAAGCTTTAACTAAGCTGGGCCTGCTAATATTTAAAAAGAGGCTAAGTTTTCACAGGAAAGGGAATGTGCGACAAAACCGTGAATTTAGAGTTTCCACGGTTTTAGGAGACATCAGTTGTGTTGCATAGACAGGCTATCTGTTTGTGCTTGCTTCCACTGCGTATGTTTATTATTGTAAATTTGATTGCTATTAGACCTCTTCAGGGAATGAGCATTTGACTGATTTTTTGTAGGAAAGCGCATAAAATCTCTTGCCTGTTGAAAACATACGTATAATACATACCATACATGTAACAGGTCATCTGCCGAATAGGGAGGGGGTGGGGGTCTGGCGCTGGTCGGAGCGGTTTGAGCCCAAATTCTAGGGAGGGGCTGAGCACTAAAAAAGCTTAAAAATCGCAATATTTCGGATAAAAATCGTTAAAAATCGCTAAATAGAAAGAAGGTGAAAAGTTAGGCATGTGCAAGGGCGTAGCTAGGAATCGAGCCCAGCACCTTCGGATTTCCTTTGAAATTTGGGCTCAAATGCAGCTAAAAGTGGTTTTTCAGGCAATTTTGGCAAGTTTTGTTTCTGAAATTGTAAAAATCTCCAAAATTTGCTCAAAAAATTGCGTTGCAATTAGACCTAATTCGTAGTACTACAAACTACAAACTACATATTTTCGGCGATTATGACGTCATCACGACTACATATTAACTAAGACTACATATTATTTTGGCTGACTACAAATTGACTACAAACTACGTTTTCATAATTAGTGAATTTGTAGTCAATTTGTAGTCATTTTTCTTGGAAAATTTCCGATTTTTTAATGTAATTTTATATAAATTGAGTCATCAATCGGCCTTTGAGCTGTCTTGAAGCTTACCAAATACCAAGAACGAAGCTACTTTTTATGTAAAGTGTTAGAAAGATCGTTTTTTTTTCAATTTTCCCGCTTTCTACCCGTATAAATTTTCAAAGAAAGGTTTTCTTTTGCACATTCCTTCGTGATTTTTCTTGTCTTAGTTTTTAAAACATATCTCATTCTATTTTCCATACATGTAGCTGGGTTTTCGGCTGGGGGGATTTTTCTGATCCAAAATACGGTTTCAGCGACATTTTTTGGGCTCAAAACAGGGTTTTGAGGACGAAAATTCGGGTACAAATCTTGTCTGAAGTGCAAAAATACCCTATTTTTGCTTTAAAACGTGCAAAAAAACCTTATTTTTTATTTAATATGTGCAAAAAAAGCTAATTTTGCTTTAAAACGAGCCAAAAACCCATTTTATTTGACATAATACAGTTAAAATGCATTTCTGGAACCTTCTTTAGAGATTTTGAAACCCTAATTAGGGTTCCGAAACCCTATTTTGGCCCTCCAGAAACCCAAATTAGAGTTCCGGAACCCTATTTTGGGCCTCCAGAAAGCCAAATTAGGGTTCCCGAACCCTATTTAGGGTTTTTTGAAACAGTAACCCAAATTAGGGTTCCGGAACCCTAATTTGGCTTTCTGGAGGCCCAAATTAGGGTTCCGGAACTCTAATTTGGGTTACTGAAACCCTAACCAGGTCTTTTAGAACCCTGTTTGCAGGTTTAGAAACCCAAAATAGGGTTTCAAAAAAATCCCCCCAGAATCCGGCTGGGTGGGGACTTTCTGCGAAAATCGGGCCTGGGGGAAATCCCCCCATTCCCCCCAACTACATGTATGCTATTTTCAAAAAATACCAAGTGTTCAGCATTGAAATTCTATTAAACATTGAATTCCGTCTGTTTGTTTTCAGAAATATCTATTAGAAAAGGCGATTTTTTCACAGAAAATACCATTAACAGGCTTCCGGTTATTATTTTTGCAAAGCATTTCTATGACTGATTGTTCAATATAGCAAAAATTTGTAGTAATATCGAATTTCTGACGTGTGGTAACCTGACTACAAATTGACTACAAACTAAGACTACATATTTTTTCAACCTGAATTTGACAACTACAAACTAAGACTACAAATTATTTTCGCGAAAACTTTTAACTACAAACTAAGACTACAAATTGAAATTCTCTGAGGAAATAGGTCTAGTTGCAATTCATTTCAAGGCAGGAATTTGATTATTGGATACCTAAACAACACACTGTGGAGACAAACAAGCTGTTCAGAGAAATTTCTGTTGTTTCTGAGATTACGTACGCATTACGCATACGCATTACGCAAAATACGCATTGGTTTTTGCAATGCGTATACGCAAACTCATACGCATTTGTAATTAGAATGCGTATACGCATACGCATACGCATACGCATTTGAAAAATCCGGTATTAAACAACAGTACCTCCGAGACGACTTTTCTACACGCCTCTGATTTTTAGGGTATATAGGAGCTTTTTATGGCCACCTTTTTACAAGTTTGTACAATTTCAGACGCGAAAATTGCTAAAAATTACAGAGCAGAGCTTTTATAGCTGTATTTGATCCCTGATAATTAGCGCTTTTAGCTATCCTCCTAGCCCAAGATTGTAATTATTGAGATATTACATGTATATAATATAAGTCACAAGCGTATTCGAGGTTCACCCAGCAGCCGATTTTTCTGTGAAATATATTTTAGCACATTATAAAGATAAAAAAACAACTGATGTTCTGTCTTCTTACCCCGAATATAAAGGAGACAAAGGAATAAGATCTTGTCTTTATGCATTGCGCCTTCGAAATGCTGTTAGTCCTGCTACAGACAAACTCGCCACGTTCAAAGAAATTGAATACCTAAACATAAAACGGCACATATCACATTTTATAATGTACAAGCTGCACCTATTACTTTGACTGTTAGCTACTGTTATTTTACTAGTGGATTTTTATTTTACTATTTACTAAATTTACTACAAATTCAGCTCTTGAATTTAATTTTATTTTTGTTTTACTACCAAGCAGCTCCGATTATACTAATTCTTGTTTTACTAATAATTTTACTACTATTTTACTGCCATTTTACTAGTCATAGGGATAATTTTGCAACAATGAAGTCAAGATCTCATGAATAATTAATCATGAATGAATGTTGGTGCTAAATAATTGCTAAATTTGATCATGTTCCGACGCAATTTTACTTTTTACTATTATTTTACTTCTAGTAAAATAAATACCACTAGTGTTACTAATTTTTGTTTTGCTATACTATAGTAAAATAACAGTACTGGTACAGTAGCTACGTATGTAAGCGAAAGTTGTTCCTAGCGATAAAGCCTATTTAATTCTAACGCTCTGATGGCCACATGACTAAACTCGCTCAATAATTATAATTGTAACAATATTGTAATTTCAGGCCAGTGAATGCTTAAAGTGAATATAAAGCAGACAGTCACAAAGGATTTTAGTCCTAAAAGATCTTAGTTTGAGCATTAGCGCTTTTCAAATGCTCTTACGTTCATTCCTGCAAAAGACTCGCAACGTTTAAAGGAACGCAATACATATAAACGGAAAATAATTTATTATTATTATTATCATCAATATTATTGTTTTTATTAGAAATTCGAGCAACTAATCTGAAGCAAAGCTGATGACAAAGGCGATCTAGAAAAATAATACATATCGTTCGCTATTGAACAAATCGTCAATTTTCAAGACATGACATCAAATTCAATTGCTACCTATTTGAATATTTGAACTGTCTGTAAGAACTAACTAAATTTAATACATTCCAACTGGGTTTAGATATTTTTAAGCCAAAGCAGAAGAACCTTTAGCAATCGCAGCAAATTATTATTGTACAAATGTTTGGAACAATCAACCGAACTGTTTACAGAGCTAAAATCTTTTCACTATACACACACGACATGAATATATGATGGCTGCTGGTTTCGGAGGGGACCCATGTACAGTGCTACCTACACATATGGACGGTTAGAAAGTTCTATTCGTTCAATGGTAGCTAGGTGAAAGCAGTACCTAACAATAAAGCCCATTTAAATTCAGCCCTCTAATGCACATTGGTCACACTATTAAACACTCTCAATGTGCAATTAATTTCAGGCGGATGAATATTTTACATCTGGCAGATTATGCCGATGACGCTGCATCTATTTTATGTTCAGAATACCTTTTAAATGAGTTTTGGAAGGCTAAATTTTCAAAAATATCTTGCCCTGGTCGACAGAAGCTCAACCAGGCCACTTTAAGCTAGTACTAAAACTTGTAATTTCTCTCGATTTTAAGCTCAGAATGCTTTCTAAACACGTTTTTGAAGGCTAATTTTGCGAAATTTTCTCGCCCTTGTTGAGCAGCGGCCCGAACAAGCATCTTCAAAATTTTACACCCCTTTGCAAAATCCTGGGTACGCCACTGAGTGGCCCTCCTAAAGTCTGTTCAAAAATCTTTGGCGCTGGGTACATCCGGCAGTGTCCCGAATTTGTGCGTCGTGTGATCCCCATACACGTATATATGGATCTGTTCCACTCATCAATGAGACTACTATACTGTTCTCGAAATTTGCATATTGTACTTTAGTTAGAAGAAAGAGGCCTGACAAAAAAAATCGACTTTTTTGGCAAAGCGCCAATTTTTGTGCCGATACCAGATTCGGATTCCCCAACCTCAGGCGTCTCAAAAATACTACATGTATGGGTCTACGATCAACCCTACCAAAGTTACACTCGATTTTCTAACGCCGACAAGCGGTCAAAATTTTGCTCTCCCATAGTTAAGCACAAAAATTCATCCAAGATTGAACACATGGGGGTTTTTCCTCCAACCAATTTCAGCTTCACGGTGCTATATTATTTTGCTGAATTTCGGACATGCTGAATCCAGCGGTCACATTGGTTTTGCTCTACGACTTTGATTTTTGCTAGAAATTTGACCTCGAAGTTAGGGTGTACACCAGAATTTCAGAACGGTATAGTACTGTGGATCAGGTATACCTGTACCTGTACCTGATTAGCAGGTAGATTTGCAATACCCACCTGATACCTACCTGATACCTGATCGGGTACTTTCGAACGGTACCTACCTGATTTTGGGTATTTTTGGACTGAAACAGGTACAGGTATCAGGTACAAACAGAAGGCAACGCATGTTAGTTTACGACCGATTTGTTCATAAAAAAAGCGTGTAGGAAGGCTATTTTTTCAAAATTTTCTTGCCCTGCTTGGGCCGTTGCCCAACCAGGCCACTTCAGACGACAATACCTCAGAATTTCTGCTAATACTATACTCAAAATGCTTTCAAAAGCGTTTTTCAAGCCATTTTTGCCAAATTTTTCTCGCCCTGATTGGACCATGGTCCAACGCCCAACCAGAGATCTAAAAATTTTATGCTTCCTTTTGCAAAATCCTGAGTAAGACAATGAATATAGGCGAAGAAGACAAATAGGAACACACTCTATGGGTAAATTCTGAGAAGCCATACTCTGAGTAGCAAAGATTGTTTTTTGTTTTTGTTTGCTGTTGTTGTTTTTCTTTGTCTTGCTCCGATTGTTTGTTGACTATTCGGACGTATAAACTTTTCTTCTTCAAGATAAACCACCAGAGATGGATGTGTAAAGCTATTCTACCAGAGATGGATGTGTAAAGCTATTCTACCAGAGATGGATGTCTAAAGCTATTCTACCAGAGATGGATGTCTAAAGCTATTCTACCAGAGATGGATGTCTAAAGCTATTCTACCAGAGATGGATGTGTAAAGCGACACCCCTGTGATATTTTGAGAGTGGGTTTTTAGCGCTTTGTACAGTTCCATAACGAAAAAATCACAAAATGACTGGACTAATCTGATTTTAGCTGACTTTTGAGACTAAATTGGTAGTCTGGTCGATTTTTGGGTAAAATCCTGATTTTAACTTTTTATGGGCAAATACCTGATACCTGTACTTTTGTGAATACCTACCTATACCTGATACCATACATGTAACAGGGGGGTCTGGGGGTCTGCCCCCCACCCGACTTAGGCCAGTCCCCCCCCCCCGGATAGGGACCCCCCAGACGATTTCACCGACCCCCCTCCGATTTTTCTGGCAAGTAAATTTTCGAGCAAATTTTTGCAATTTTTTACAATTTCACACACAAAAATTGCCAAAATCGCCTGCAAAACAGCACTTTTTAGCTGTATTTCAGCCCAAATTAGCGATTTTTGGCGATTTTTAGGCCAAAAATTGCGATTGTTCTCGATTTTTGAGCGTTTTTTAGTGCCCACCCCCTCCCCCAAAATTATGGCTCAGACCCCCCCGGCCGGCGCCAGACCCCCCAACCCCCCCTCCCCCCATCGGCGGATGACCTGTTACATGTATGCCTGATACCTGATATTAGGTACTTTTCCAATACCTGCCCACAATACGGTATAGCCCAACGAATCTTGTGTGGCCCTGGTCAAAACCCCATACATGTATATATGGATCTGTTCCTCTCATCAACGAGACTACTATACTGTTCTCGAAATTTGCATATTATACTTTAGTTAGAAGAAAGAGGCCTGACAAAAAAATCGACTTTTTTGGCAAAGCGCCAATTTTTGTGCTCATACCAGATTCGGATTCTCCAGCCTTCAGGCATCTCAAAAATACTACCATATATGGGTCTGCAATCAACGCTACCAGAGTTACAGTCGATTTTCTAACCCCGACAAGCGCTCAGAATTTTGCTCTCCCATAGTTAAGCACAAAAATTCATTCAAGATCGAACACATGGGGGTTTTTTCCTCTAACCAATTTCAGCTTCACGGTTCTATATTATTTCGGACATGCTGAATCCAGCGGTCACATTGGTTTTGCTCTACGACTTTGATTTTTGCTAGAAATTTGATCTCGAATTTAGGGTGTCCACCTGAATTTCAGAAAGTGTTGTTGTCTTGTCAGCATTAGAAAATCGACTGTAACTCTGGTAGAGTTGATCTTAGACCCCTATATGACAGTATTTTCGAGATGCCTGAAGGTTGAGGAATCCGAATCTGGTATCGGAACAAAAATTGGCGCTTTTCCAAAAAGACGATTTTTGTCAGGCCCCTTTCTTCTAAGCAAAGTACAACATGCAAATTTCGAGAACAGTATAGTAATCTCGTTGATGAGAGGAACAGATCCATATATACATGTGTGGGGTTTTGACCAGGGCCACATAAGATACGTTGGGCTACACCGTTCTGAAATTCAGGTTTACACCCTAACTTCGAGGTCAAATTTCCAGCAAAACTCAAAGTCTTAGAGCAAAACCAATGTGACCGCTGGATTCAGCATGTCCGAAATAATATAGAACCGTGAAGCTGAAATTGGTTGGAGGCTTAACTATGGGACAGCAAAATTTTGACCGCTTGTCAGCGTTAAAAAATCTGGTGTAACTTGGTAGGGTTGATCGTAGACCCATATATGGTAGTATTTTTGAGACGCCTGAGGTTGGGGAATCCGAATCTGGTATCGGCACAAAAATTGGCGCTTTGCCAAAAAAGTCGATTTTTTTGTCAGGCCTCTTTCTTCTAACTAAAGTATAATATGCAAATTTCGAGAACAGTATAGTAATCTCGTTGATGAGAGGAACAGATCCATATATACATGTATGGGGATCACATGACGCATAAATTCGGGACACTGCCTGATGTATGTACCCAGCACCAAAGATTTTTGAACAGACTTTAGTACGCATTCATGGCTGGCGCTCTCTGGGCTACCGATAAAGCAAAAAAACTGTTACTGTAATATTAATTAATAGCCCTTTGTAGGGAGCCGGTCGCCATTTGGCGACCTTCTATCAAGGGTGACATACAATGTCAAGACAAACTTGTTTCTTGCGTATGCAGCGATTGTCCGTCTGCGCTTGCTCGAGTCCGACAATCGGTCGACTCCTGACCCGACGGTAAAGAGAATAGAGAACTTTTAGTTTATTATAGAGATTGAAAATGAGGGCACTTACTAGTGATGCAACCGGGAGCGGAATACCGGGATTCGGGAAAACCGGGATTACCGGGAAATGAGAATACCGGGGAAAAAAGGGAAATACCGGGATTACCGGGAATATCGGGAAATCGATCAAAACGCATGCAACATGATAAAACAGAAATGGTTTCAACTTCCGGTTTAGCTATCGGTACCATTTCTTTTCTAGTCGGTTTTCTCAAGGATTTTCTCTCTTAACGGGCTAAACTACAGTACACAGTGAGATCGGATTTATGTTGAATGGGTTAGTGAGTTGGTTTGGCAGTAGTGTTGTTATGACTACTAGTCAAAGTCAAAGTCATAGTTAATACTTTTATGATATCGCAGTCAAACGGACAGGTAGTCAAAGTTTGACTACCTTCGTTACCATAAATACGTAGTCAAACGAAGACCGGGTAGTCAAACCGTTTGACTATGACTACATTTTGTTAAAAGCAGCAGGGTTTTCAGCTGCATTTTACCGCTTTTTTTGCTGTTCGCAACAAAATACTTTGCAAACTTGTCACTCTTCAAAGAACTTTAGAACACCAGAACCAAACACCCTCTTTTCAAAAGTTTTGAAGCAATGAAAGGTGTCAGTCAATGCAATGAATCTCTAATTGATGCAAGTTTTTCCGTGAGGGAGGGTAAATACCTATGTATATGGCCAGTGGCGTACCCAGGGGTGTAGGATGTGTACACTCCCTTTGCAGTGGAGGTAGGGAGGAAAAATTATACAAAACTGTCTATTTTATGCTCAAAATACTTTTTAAATGCGTTTTCGAAGGGTAAATTTTCAAAAATATCTCGCCCTGGTCCGGCAAAAGCCCAACCAGGCCACTTTAAACAACTAAACCTTGTAATTTCTGTTACTTTTACGCTCAGAATGGTTTTTAAACACGTTTTTGAAGGCTAATTTTGCGAAATTTTCTTGCCCTTGTTGGGCAGCGGCCCAACCAGGCAACTTCAAAATTTTACACACCCCCTTTGCAAAATCCTGTGTACGCCACTGTATATGACATACTGTACGAACAGTAAAATATATCTCTAAAAATGTTTTGCGCAGCAAAGAAGAACATGAGTTGAGAGAACTCAACAATGCTCATGGTTTGACATGCAAAAGGCGTTTTGTTCTAGTTTTGCGGCTCTTTTTCTCGGCATCTCTTTCTCTTGTATCGAAAATTTCAATACAAAAACAATGATGCACTCATGCCCTAATTTTTGCACAATTTAATTCGAAGTAAAGGAATTATGAGTGCAATCACAATAATTTTAGGTGACTGAAGCTTACAAATCGAAAAAATGTCAATTTGGCTCTGTTTCAAAAAGTAGTCAAAATGGTTTGACTACGATATAGTCAAATTTGACTACTCTGGTATTGTACTCAAACGGGCGGTAGTCATAGTCATAGTCAAACCGAAATTTTGGTATTGTAACAACACTATTTGGCAGGGACCAGGCAGCTCGATGTCAATTGGATCAAAAGAGTTGTGTAAGAATGGCCAATCAATAAGTGGCTTTTGTCATTTGAAGGCCTTTATAACTCTTACGGGCAGACCGTGCACCAATTGGTGCACGCGACAATTTTTCATCATGCATTTGCCGATCAGCTTCGCACGGGTTCATCACGCAAACCTGATCAGCTTCGCAAAATTTACACCTCGATCAGCTTCGCATTTGCGTTATGCGGCCAGCGCAGCCATAACTCATTTTCATCACGCACTTTGTGTCGGCTGTATGCTACAGCGTTGCGCATTAGCTGGTATTTAAAGTGGCGGCCAGTAAAAAAATGCGTGATGAAAAACCTCATCACGCATATACGTGATGACTCTTTCCATCACGCAGCGTTTTCATCGGACAAATTTTTCAGCTTCGCACGGGTTCATCACGCATTTTCTCGGCCAAAAATTAGAATTGGCTCATCGGACATTTGACGGCCCTGCGCGAGAGGGATAAAGTTGGAAGCTTAGAACATAAAGTTTACCGCCTAGACCAATATAAAAATATTTGGAACAAAAACAAAAGCTGCAAAACATAGCTGTTCGCTGAAATTGAGCAAGTAGCAGTCATTTGAAAACTTATTCAAAGTTTAGCGTGCCGCTGGTACTGGCAAAACAGAGTTAGGTATATAATAGGTCACTGTAATACATATCTGCAAAAAACTGTGAATACTGCCAAAAATATATTTCCCGGTATTCCCGGTATTTCCCGGTATAGAGAATGTGTGAACCGGAATTAGAAACCGGGAGTGAAAATACCGGGAATTCCCGGTTCTTCGGGAAATACCGGGATCCCGGTTGCATCACTAGCACTTACTATTAACGCACTAACTAAAAAGGCTCTAGAGGAAAGCCGGTCAGGGAGTGTACGAAGGCAAAAGAAAAGGCGGACTGGTCAGGGCAGAGGCGGGGATCAACCACAACAACCTCTACTTCCAACCAGAAGCCTTGGGCCTATCAAATTAGCACGCTCTCCTGCTTACTACCGGAGATTTGCACTTAGTATCCCACCCCACCTAATAACCCACTGGGATATTACATGGACCCAGGGCAGTGTGGTGCACTTTGAAAATTTGAAACTAGGTAAAGTAATACTAGGTAAAGTTGTCACCTAAAAAACTAGGTAAAGTAACACTAGGTAAAGTTCTCAGCTAAGAAACTAGGTAAAGTAATACTAGGTAAAGCCCAGAAAAACTAGGTATTACTAGGTAAACCTAAACCGCTAGAAATCAAGTCAAAACATTATTTTGGGTTCAACAGAACAATGATGAAGTTAGTGGAGTTAAAATTTACGAAATTTAACACAGTTCAAGTAAATATTGGCATTTTATTGATCAAATAAGTCAGAAATTAATTCTCTTGGCCACTGTAATTGTGGGAAAGCCAGAAATTTGAAGGTTTTGCTGACTGAAAAAGCCACATAAAACTGAAAATATCAAGCTAGGTAAACTTGTTTTACCTAGAAGTACCTAGTTATATGGATTTAAAACTAGGTCAAGTAAAACTAGGTAAAATAGAGTAACCAGCAACTAGGTAAAGTAAATCTAGGTACTTTTCCCGAATATTAACTAGGTAATACTAGGTATACCTAGTTACCTAGATAAAAAGTGCACCACACTGACCCACGGTTGTATATTTTTTCGAAAAAAACCTCGGCCTGTTTTTTTTTCAGTTTTTTTCCGGGTTTTTTTCGGTTTTTTTCCTAAATCGCGGAAAAAAACTCCAGCTCAAGTTCTAAGTATCCTAGTCTGGTTTCATGATTCCTAACGCTTTCTAGCGCCTTCCTGAGTCTTTTCAGAACAGAAATACACATCTTACATAGATATAAATCACGAAACAGGCATGAAACAGTCCCTGACAGGCTCAATCAATACACTCCATATGCAAATTTTCTTACAGCAGTTTGCACTTTTGTTTTAGATTGCCAAATTTGGTCTTTTCTTTTGTTTTTCTAACAGTTTTGGGATAGTTTGGCCTATTATACATCGCAAAAGTCCATTTTTTAACTGAAAAATGACATAAATTAGCTATTTTTAGCTTGAGTTTTTTCCCGCGATTTATGTTTTTTTCCGACCCTTAGGAAAAATACCGGTTTTTTTTTCGGAAAAAAACGGAAAAAAACACCGGAAAAAAACACACCTCACAACCCTGCATGGACCCTAATTCCGCTTTATATCCTATCGGATAATACTTGGCAGCAATGTTTATGTCAAATTTGTAATAATTTTCTTTTCACACGCATACTGTATCTCAGGGATGTGAGGTGTGTTTTTTTCCGTTTTTTTCGGAAAAAAACCGGTTTTTTTCCTAAGGGTCGGAAAAAACATAAATCGTGGAAAAAACTCAAGCTAAAAATAGCTAATTTATGTCATTTTTCAGTTAAAAAATGAACTTTTGCGATGTATAATAGGCCAGACTAACTCAAAACGCTTTGAAAAACAACAGAAAAGACCAAATTTGGCAATTTTAAACAAAAAGGCCAACTGCTGTAAGAAAATTTACATATAGCGTTTATTGATGCCTATCAGGCACTGTTTCTTGCCTGTTTCGTGATTTATATCTATGTAAGACGGGTATTTCTGTTCTGAAAAGACTCAGAAAGGCGCTAGAAAGCGCTAGGAATCATAAAACCAGGCTAGGGTACTCAGAACTTGAGCTGGAGTTTTTTTCCGCGATTTTGGAAAAAAACCGGAAAAAACTGGAAAAGAACAGGCCGAGGTTTTTTCGGAAAAATATACAACCCTGCTGTATCTATGATAAAACATTGTTCCGGTTAATATTCCATGCCGTTTCCAGTTAATATCCCATGGCTTTGTCCAGTTAATATCCGTGGGATATTAACTGGCGACAATGTTTTCACTGAGAAATGTGATTTTCCGTGTTATATCCCCTGGGATACTAAGTGGAAAACTCCGGTACCTCTTGTGGGCGCTAAATGACGACTGACCCCTAACCCAGGCGGCCACCACTTAAATAGACGCGCCAGGTCCCACTGGACACTGGCGCTTGCCGATTAATAGTTACGGTAACGCGCTAATTACAAATGACCTAGGCCGAACAGAACGCGGGTCTAGGACAACTCGCCACCACCGACTCGGCGCCGGACAACTCGCCACAGGGACAACTCGTCATTGGACAACTCGCCACCTGGACAACTCGCCACCGGACAACTCGCCACCGGTAAAAACTTAAAAACCGCCGCTATAGAATAAACGTGTGTTTATACTATATAGAGTGAGCATTTGGTCTTTAAGCTGAGGGAAGTATTTGCAGCAAGCTGAAATTTTTATGCAACTATGGTGGGTGACCCAGAATCAGGAATTACAATTAGAAATTATGCTCCTGAAAGCTGACTCCATTTTTGTCAATGCCAATCTATCTACCAAAGTATTCGAAAATTCACAACTGTTCTAGTAACTGTGAAGTAAAACTGCTACACTGAGCACATAATAATTGTCCAAAAAAGCAGCTTAAAAAACTATTTTTGCAAAACCAATTGAAATTTGGCATCTTTAGGAAATTTATATTTATTAATGCAATTTTAATGGAAAATACCCGATATATACCCGACACCAGGGTATTTTTATAATACCTACCCATACCTAGACGACCTATTTCTTTTTCGAAAATACACAACTTAACAAAAATGCAAAGATAAATTCTGCTTCTATAATGGCTAATGTGTATGATACAACAGAAAAAAATTACAGAAATTGCTGTAAACAAATTCACAAATTCAAAAGGGTATATTGTAGTCAATTTGTAGTAACTAAATCTGAATATGTAGTTGTAGTCTTGATGACGTCATAAAACCTCGAAAATTAGTAGTTATTGGTTAGTAGTTTAGTCACTACAAAATAGGTCTACCCATACCACTACCCGGGTATGGGTATTTTAAAAAATACCTACCCATGCTCAATTCAGGTTCAAATACCCATTTGCAACCATAGCAACACAACGGTGAACCTGAATTCGGGCTTTGCACTTGGCCTTGGCCAAATCATGTTGCGTATTTATCACTTCTTTTATGGTAAAGACCATTACAAATTAATTACCCCGAGGCTGTAAGTGACTGGGGCGTTCATAAACGCAGGTCAATTGCATAAGTGTTGCGAAGGATGTGAACGCCATACGTAGTGTGTAACTGTAGGGCAGGAGTTGTAAGGAGGCCGGAATGTGCTATGTTGTGACGACAAGCCGGGTCTGGCAGATGTTATTGTTGTTTGATGCTGGTATTTGATTAGGGCTCTTTACAATATAACGTGGTAGGCTTGGCCAGAGTGTCAATTAGCTAGCGAATGCGAATAAACGAAAGGAGCTGAGAGGAGCCGATCTGGTGCGCAACATACTGTAAGTATGGTTGGATAAACAGACTAATTATAGTGTAATTGGCCTGCCGAATACCTGGAAGCAAGCCGTCACTGCTGCAACAGCAGTGACACTGCTCAACCACACTCAGTATGGTATAACTGTGAGGCATAATACAAATTTAGCACGTTTTTCTTACTTGCGGTAACTGCTAGAACAGCTGTGGTATGGGCCAAGCACACTCTATGTATAAGGTACAAACACATGTTTATTCTAGAGCGGCGGTTTTTTAGTTTTTTTGTAAATTCTAAGTTTTTACCGGTGGCGATTTGTCCGGTGGCGAATTGTCTGGTGGCGAGTTGTCCCAGTGGCGAGTTGTCCTGGTGGCGAGTTGTCCGGTCGTGAGTTGTCCGTGGCGAGTTGTCCGGTGGCGAGTCGGTGGTGGCGAATTGTCCGGCTCCCACAGAACGCTACACGTACGTACATATATGGATCTTGTTACTAGTGAAATGAAAATTTTGCCCCAACTTATAACACCTGAAATAGAAAGGGATCGGGGGTTGACTTATTTCACTAGTAACAAGTTCACGATATTTTCGAGAACTTGTTACCAGTGAAATATACGACTTGGCCCAACTTATTTCACGTGTAATAAATTCTGATTTATTTGCCATCGAGCTTGTGGGCTTGTTGGAAAGCCTATCCGAGCTTCTTTCAAAACTTATTGCAACGTACAACACATGTAGATAGCGCTGCTGTGAGTATTGATCGTATTTTAAACAAGTTTCATGGTGGTAATAAGTTGGGCCAAGAAATAAGGTGTGAAACTTTACAGGGAACAAGTTGCCGCGCCTGGGCATTACTAAATTCCAGGTGAAATAAATGTTTTTAAAAGCGTCAGTAACAAGTTCCTATCCTGACATATGCAATACGAACCAAGGAACTTGTATCTAGTGAAATAAAAAATTTGCCCCAACTTATAACACCTGAAATAGGCGTTATAAACGAGTGAAATAGAAAAAATAACTCATTTCTCATTTTGACAAGCTGCCACCCTACAAAGGGATAGTGAAGTTTTATTTAATTAAACATTAATATAATAGAACTAGCCGATCTTAATTTAGATTTAATATTAATACTATTAAATAACAATTTAATAGTATTTTAGCTGTAGATTCTAAAATGCAGTCAAAAAGTTATGGACACACTATCATTTTCCAACGTAAAATTCTGATTTAAATAGTATTGACCTAGTGAAAGGAGTTTATGGGTCGGGTCACTACTAGTAAAACACAAAACACTCACACAAAACAATCACTCAAAGCAACTACACAGTAAAAACACACTTGAACACTCACACAAACAATCAAACTGTTCATCACTCCCCCTCACGGATGTTGACTGGGCCTCATCTGTGCCTGACAGCCGTGGAAACGAACTGTATTGAACTGCTCCGCCTCTGCTGACTTGGCATCTCTGGAAATCTGCTCTGTACTGTCTGACACCGTGCTGGTTCGAACTGCCGTGTGCCACGTGCCGGCCTTTCTGTGCCTTTGCCTTCATCTGGTCACTTGTCATCGGTGAAACAGAAACCCATCTCATGTTAAACGAACTCGAACGAATCATCATACTCCTTCTCTGGCTTGTTCAAACTCTCTTTCTTCTTCTTCCCTTAACTCTCCTTCTCTTCTTCCTCCTTCTTTTCTTCATCTTTCTTCCTTTCTTCATCTTCCATCTTCTTCTTATCACCTTATTCCTCATCATCCTCTTCCTTTTCATCACTCTCTTCATTCTCTTTGATGAACGAACTGGTTGGCTGGTTGGATGTAAGAAACGGAGTTGAAGCTTGGTCAGACGAGTAAAAACGATTGAACGGTAAAAGAGTAGTAATCGGCCGCGTCAGTGGCTCAGTGGGTAGCTCGCTGCCTCTGAGTCACGGCGGCCGCTGCATCCCTAGTGGTTGTAGTGGTTCATCCTCTCGGCGTGGCAAGTTTCTTGCTGCAAAGAGTTGGTCGTCGGCACAACGCTCCACCCATGCCACCGAAAACTGGTTTCAGTGAGTAGGTAAAATGGGAACCAACTGGATCTGCCGTTGCACCGAAAGCCGCTCCTAAAAGCATGCCGCGTTGGAGGGAAGATCAACGACGTCAGGAGCCGTCTGAGAAACCAGCATTACGGCCTATACCGGTTTACTCCTCCTCGGCCGGGCGGCCGCTGGGAGCTGTCAGCACCATGACGTCACCACGCCAGGCACTCTCTTAGTACCTGGCGCCCAACAGCATGGCTTGAGTGGCTTGGCAGTGAAAGAAGGGCAAAACGTCCGAGATGACGATATCAGGGATAACGAAATGGACCGTGCAGGTCTGATCGTAGGGCCGTACATTGTACGACCCCCCCCGCCAGATCGGATCGGATCGGAGTAGTAATCGAAGCTAGGTACAATGTGGTGGCAGTAGTAGTAATGGTCGGATTCGGACACGCGCAACACGACACAACGATAATCCCGGATCTCGGCACCAAATGAAAGGAGTATATGGGTCGGGTCACTAGTAAAAGACAACAGACTCGCACAACACAATCACTCAAAGCAACTACACAGTAAAAAAACACACTTGAACACTCTCACAAACAATCAAACTCTTCACTAGGTAACTCCTTGATTGTCAAACAAGCTTTAACTATAAAAATGCTATTAAAATAAATTTTAATATTCAGCCTTTTTTTGTATTTTTAATTTAATTTAATTTAATATAATCTGCCACATCACCAAGTTCGATCTGGTGGCGAAAACAGCGCCAAAGGACGTTGGTGTCGTCAGGTCGGTTGCCAGGTAAGACCATTAAACGAGCTGAACGCAAACTCATCATTAACAGTAATTAGAGCCAGAATATTAAATAATTGGTTCGGCATACAGCGCAGTTTAATGAATAGCATACTTAGGATAATGGAAATCTAAAATTTTATAAGGCTAACCACATAGCATGTCAAACAATCAGCCGATTCGGTTAGTTGATTTAGAAAAGGTGAGCCTTAATAATTTAGAAAGTTCCTTCAAAGTGTTTGAGAATCTGAAAACGATTCTGACTGAACCAACGGTTAAATCTGATGAGGAAGGAGTTTGTGTAGGAAGAATGACTTTTTCAAACTGGCACAGGAAAATCAGTTTATCTCAGCAAGTATAAGCACTGTCCCTGGCTCGGCTCTAAGCCTAGCATGGCTCGTCGCATGATACTGATGTCATATGT